>PVJA010017658.1:0-41396 GCA_004027025.1 Myocastor coypus | reverse complement strand
CCTCCTCCTCCAGCTCCTCCTCCTCCAGCTCCACCTCTTCCTCCAGCTCCTCCTCCTCCTCCAGCTCCTCCTCCTCCTCCAGCTCCTCCTCCTCCTCCACATCTCTATATCCTCCTGCACTTCCACCTCCTTTCATTCACGTCCACCTCCTCTCACCCATGCCCACCTCCTCCTCCCACCCCTTCTCCCATCCTCCTCCACCTCCTCCCAGCACCTCTTCTCCCACTTCCTCCCTCCTCTCACCTCCACCTCCAGCCCCATCTCCTCCCACCACCTCCCCTTCCCACCCACTTCCTGCCATGCGCCAACATCTCCACCCCCTCCTAACCTCCACTTCCCTGTTCTCCTCCCCTTCTGGATCTTCTCTGCTCCACCTCATCTTCCTGAGTCACTACTACCCCACCGCTGTCTCAAGCTCCCATCGGAACCACACTGTGATTTGAAAAACATTGCTAACTAGCTGCTATGACCCTTTAAACAAATGTCATTACCACAGACAACAGACATCAACACATGCATGTAGAGATAAATATGCGTGTTCTATCCTTAAATCATTTTAAATAAATATTTCCACAACACAGCTCAGTTATGCGGATTTTTTTTTTTTCAATCAATACTGCTCTGGGCTAGCAAATAAGGAAGGAAATCGCTGGCAAATGCATTATTCATGAGCTCACCCGAGCCCTGACTGATGCCTGACAGCGATAAGAACCCCCAGGGAGGGAGCACAGGCTGATGGCTCCCTATCAGGTCAATCTAGCCCATTCGTTTCCTGTTTTGGGGGCCGGGAGGTTGGCACTCCTCACTCTTCTGAGCTCCTTCACTGAGGAGAGGGGGCCATGCACCTGTGGGAACTGAACTTGTCTTTTGCAGGGGTCGTGACACAGGATGGAGGAGGGAAGAGGAGAAGCAGATTCCCTCAGGGGACAGTGGGGTGGGAGCTAATTACAGCTCTGTCCTCACGGTTCTTCAGCTCCTGCCTCTTTGGGAGCAGAGCAGATCCCCCTTAGCAGCAGCGGTTCAGAAGTGTACTGGGCCAGGAGAAATAACCACTGCGCAGTAGTCGCCATCAACACGAGCCCTTTCCCAATGAAAGCTGGGAGGGGCTCTCAGGAGTCCAAGCACAGGGCAAAGTGAGGGAATCTGGGGTACTGCGACTGACCTACTGTGCTGCTGGTGTGGGGGGAAGGGAGATAGACAGCTGGGGCAGTGTGGCTGAGAGTCCCGGGGCTCTCAGGGTCCTTCACCCACTCACTGACATACCTCGGCAGGGTCCCTCTCCCTCCTGGGCCCCTGAGCACACCTGCCCCTGCTAAAGTAAAAAGCCACTCTGAGGAGATTACTTGGCCATCTACAGGCCTGCCTGGCAAGCACAAGGGCCCAGGTTCGATCCCCAGTACTGTGTTCCACGCTCTATTCAGAACTCCATGTGCACTGTGTCTGCTACCAAAACTGGGTGTGGTAGTACACGCCTGCAACCCCAGCCCTGGGGAGGCTGCGACCAGAAGATTACTATGAATCCAAGCAGCACAGTGAGGCCCTGTGCCGGATGGATAAATAAACAAATTAAAAAAAAAAAAAAAAAAGTTAAAGTAAAAAGTCAGGAACCCACTATGCAAGGAAAGAGACCCAGATCGCCACTCAAATGCTGTGTGGCACAGAGAGGGGAAGAGAGGGAAAATTTTGAAGTAAGAAAAGTTCTTAGGGCTGGCGAGATGGTTCAGTGGTCTAAAGCACTTGCTTAGGAAAGCTTTAGGCAACCGCAGGGACTGCAGTTCAATCCCCAGCATCACATGCTGTGCCAGCCCCACCCCCAGGGCAGGCTGAGCCAGCTATAATATAAAAAAAAAAAAAAAGTTCTGCTATTCACATTAAATTCTATGAATAACAGAGCCTTGTGCATAATGGGGATATACCTGAATGGTATGCTGTATGGATAAAGAGTTTCAAGAGCAGTGGCTCACACACCACCACCATGACCACCACCACCACGACCACCACCACCACCACCACCACAAGTATGTATGTGGCTGGGAGTTCCAGTGCTGCGCAAAAGGACCGTTGACCTAAATAGCAGTCCTGTCCAAGCCCGGTGAATCAGTCCCACTTGGTTTGAGCCTCGGGAGGACACCAAGTGTGGCTGTGTACTAAGCCCATTCCAGGCTAGGCCTGCGCTACCCACAGGCTGTGTGGCCTCTGCCCACACAGCAGGGATTGGTGGTACAGATTCAAAGGGAGGCCTGAACAGAGAAGGGTCCAAGGGCTGCGACTTTTCAGCTTCTCTGCTGGGGCTAGGGGGACAGCTGACATCATCCTTCAGCCCCAGTCTGGACAGGGGTCCTTGGTGAGAGGGCATGGCAGTGAGCAGTCTTCTTCCAGCTGAGAGAGAGGGAGCAAACACCAGCGACAAAAGCCCAACTACTGTGGAGGGCTGCTTCAGCAGCTCCCTTGGAAAGAAGAGCAACTCTCTCCATTTTGACTGAGCCTGACCTTGTCTATTGAAATCTACAGAGCTGGCTAGGACTTCTCATTATCCTCTCAGTTGGCCTTAAGTAGTGTGTATTGGCCTAGCCGAGGTGTTGGCAACAGTCTTTGAAGGTGGCATGCATGTTACCTTGATAACCTACATCTGCTGCTCTCCAGTATGAGCCGGATCGAGACAAGATGAAGAGCCAATGTTTCACGCTGTCGGCTGGGATCGAGCCTCAAGATAGAAGCTATGATCGGCTATCTGAGCCTTGAGATAGAGGCTATGACTTCCTGGGGCTTGAAAGATCACACATCAGAGCTGAAGCACCAGACCCCCGAAATATTAGATACTATCTCAATAGCATGATACAAATTACTTCCTGTGCTTATCTTCTCTGAATATGGCAGAGGTGAATGCAGGCCTCCTACCTAGCCAAGCTCACAGTGCTCACTTTCGTCCCACAATTCCATTTCTTGAGCCACTCCCCCTCTCTCCACTAAATAAAACCTGAGTGCAGCCCTGGATCACTCTCTGGAAAGCCAGAGAGTGGTTCTGGAAAGCCATTTTCATGGTTGGACTTAGGGCCTCTTGGCTCCCCAATATTTACATATATACATGTCTTAGTGTCTTTGTTATCACCTTGGGTTGTACTGGGAGTGGTAGATTGGAATTAACTTGGTGGAATTCCAATAAGGTGGTTTTAGGATTGTAAGTTTAGACTTCTTGGGATGAGACGAGAACCAAGAAGGGACTCAGACAAACCACCTCTGGGCGAAGTCTGACATCCACATGTCTCCTTTTTGTGTAGTTCTGTGTATGGGTTAACAAAGATAAAAAACTAGAAATCCTGTGGTCCCACTTAACCAAAGAGAAGAATCCCTGCTTAGCACTCACACAGGGGATTGGCTTCCAGAGCACAGCCCTAACGAGGGACACCTGTCCTCTTAGCCGAGCTACCTTTCCTCCTGGAGCTGTTTTCTTGTGGCAGCACAGACCTAAAGACCTTCCAACAGCTCCAGCACACAGAGCTAACTAACCCCAAGGGGGCAGCAACAAGAATATCTGAGGACGAATGTCTTTCTCAGAGCTCAGGCACTGTGCCCCCCAGAAGGCACTGCCCATCAGCCTGTTGCCCACATGCACAGCCTAAGCCCAGGCTGGCAGCCAGCCCAGCAAGGCTATGGGCCCAGGCCTGGAGCAGCAGAGGTCCAGAAGCCTGTGCCATGGCTCTGCTGCCTGTGTTCTTTCTGGATCATGAAATGGATCCATTTCAAGCAGGAATGGAAAATCAAGACAATAAATGCCCCATCCCTTCCATAAATACCTCAGGAGGTATCCTACGTTATAAACCAGCATGAGTAACAGAATAGTAAAAGTCACTCTGAAAATCATCTGGTCCAATATTTCTAAAAATTGGGCTTCCCAGAACATTTTTTTTTTTTTCTATGAGATCCTATTAGGATCATGGACCATATAAAAAGAATTCCATGCTCAAATTAGTTTTAAGACATATTAATGTATCTCTCATAGCTGGATCTGGTGGCACATGCCTGCTGTCCTAGTTCTTGGGAAGCTGAAGCAGTAGGATTGCCATAAATTCAAGGCCAGACTGGGCTACATAGTGAGACCTTGTCTCAAAAAAAAAAGATACCAGTATCGCATGCCATGCAGGGCCCCAGGGCACACCTGTAATCCCAGGGCTGGGGAGGCTGACGTAGGAGGAACGCCACGAGTCCAAGCTGCATAGTGAGACACTACAAAAAATCAAAATCATTAAACAACAACAAAAAGCTATTGAAGACACTAAGAAGTACTGCAGTAGATGGATTTGTTTTTTGTTGTTGTTGTTTGTTTGTTTGTTTGTTGTGGAACTGGAGATTGGACTCACGCCCTTGGGCTTGCCAGGCAAGCACTTATTACTGAGCTGCCTCCCCAGCCCCCCTAGATGGATTTAATTTGGCTTATTCCACACTTACCGAATTTACTTAAGGATGGAGCAATGTTTTCTTTAGCACAGCCAAAAGCTGTAGATTGATAAATGGGCTAGATGCATATCTGCTTTCCTCTTCCCCACCTACCACCCCCGACACCTCACCAAGACCTTAGAAAGTTCAGACGGATGCTCCCGTAAGGGTCTCTGAACGCCTGCCTGAAGAAAGCCGCGTGCGGTGCACGGCCAACATCTTAAGGTCTCCATTCTCCGCGCTGTCCCATGACCTCACCCTTTACATCATTTGCAGCTTCTTTTCTCATCCCTTGACTCTGAGTTCAATAGTGTTAGGTGGCTTGAGCAGCAGAAATACAGGGTGCCGGGGCCCAAGCTAAGCCTGGGGGAGCGGCGAGTGTGGCCTCTTGCTCCCTTCCACCTGTGCCATGGCCTACTACAGCGCAGAAGACAGGTGCAGCAGACCGGGGTCACCTCTGTGACCTTGATGAGCCCAGCCTCGGTCAGCTGATGCCAGCTGTCAAGTATCTGGCGACAGTTACTTGACCCCAATGTGCCAAGCAACAGGCACTGAACGTTAGGTGCCACTGAGGTTTTGTGGCGTTTGTCATACACTGTAGCTCAACAAAGCAGCCCTGCATCATCAGTGAGCACTGCACCTCTTACAGCAATGCCATGGAGCAGAGGCAGCCTCCCGAGTGGTTACCATAGAAACACTGAAGCCAGGAGCTGTGGTGGCTTCTCCTGCTGTGTGATCTCAGCACTTGCAGAGCTGAGGCAGGAGGGCTGCAAGCTCAGACCTAGCCTGGGAAACTTAGCAACTTAGCAAGATGCAAATAAAGTAAAAGAAAAAAAAAAATTAATGGCCTGGGATGTAGGTGGTGGTGAAGGTCCTGAGCCTGAGACCAATCCCCCAGGGCTGGAAAAAAAAAAAAAAAAAAAGAATCAGAGCTTGAATTTCTTGCGCACTCTTACAGAAGAGGACAGTACAGCTCAGCCTTTCCATGCTGCAGCAGTTCGCAGGGGCAGCTGATTGCCACGATGCCCACCTGTTACGGTTTGTGTCTGGATGTCCCTCAAAGCCTCGCAGTCCTGGGGTGCCTCCAGAATTTGTGGTTGAGTCATGATCCAGTGCTGGGCTTATGGGCCTGAGCGCTATACCGCCTCGGGGCCAGCACCCTCTATATACTATGAGGCCGGGAAAGAGGCCTGCTCTTTTACTCCTCCCCACTTGCTCTTACTGTATTGCTGTCTTCCGCTGCCAGCAAGAATTGCTGCCCTCTGCCTTGTGCCTCTTTGCCTTGGGACCAGTGAAGTCTGGACTGAAACCTCCACAAACCATTAGCTAAATAAATCCTTCCTTTCTTCCTTCATTTTTGGCATCAGGCATTTTGTCTCAGCAATGAGAGAAAAGAAGCTGAGACAGTTCCCTGGCAAGCCTATTTTGATTGCTGGTATTTCTATCAGGATGCTTGAAAAATAAGAGCAGCTGCCCCCAGACAGGCAAGATGTGCAGGGACAGAGGCAGAAGCCTCTGCCTCTCCCCACTCCTTTTGAGCACCCTGTCTCCTACAGGAGGACATTTAGCCATCTCTGAACCTTCCGACAGACAGAGCCGAGTCTGAACCTGCTGCTGCCAACTGTCCAGTGGGGCAGTCCTAGGCCCTCAGCATCTCACTGGCCACGGCAGGAAGTCGAATGGACTTATGATAGAAGTCCATTTCCAGCTATTAGTGCTAGACAAATGGCTTTTAAATTGCACCTACAAAGCTAACAGGCCATGTGTCTTTGTAAGTAATGGTACAGAAATACAGTCTTACCGCCATCCTGGCCCTTCTGAGGGGAATGCAGGACACTGGGTAAGAAAAAGGCACAGATGCCCTGCTAGGTGAGACTGGATTCAGAGAAGCTGGTGGCCCCTCTGGGGCCAGGCAGCAGCCTGCACACTCACTAGACCGCCACCGAGGCTCAGCCACGGGCTAGAGAAGCTGGGCTTCCTCCCTAGAGGCAGCCCGGTGAGCCATGGGCGTCCAAGCACGTGGCCAGCTAGCTGCCCAGCTGGCAGAGTGGTCCGCTCTGACTCTGCACTCAGCCCAGGGCCTCCAGGCTTCTCTCCCCACCACCCCTGGGAGACCTTAAAAGCCAGGAACTGCTCTCTCTGCTGGGCCAGATCTGTGACATGTTATGAATAGGGAGACATTAAAAGAAGAATGCCAGCATCCCTCCTCCCTGCGCTAAAGCCTTTGTTTGCCTTATTAGTCAGGGCCTGTCAGTCCCCTGGGAGCTGACAGGTCTGGAGGTGAAGGAAGCTGTCACCATACGGCTTCCATGCTGACAGTCTGTCTCGCCGGCCTCGGGGCACCAAGTCACGCTCCATCTTTCAGATCAGTGGGCTCCCTGGGGCATGGCAGAACCAGACCCCCAGTCTGGAGCCAGAAGAGTCACACTGAGGGGCCCACAGGTCTGCTGAACACAGAGCTGCCTGTCTGCTTCCAAGGGATGGAGTCAAGGCGCACGTGGCTGGCCTCACCTTCTGCCCAGGGAGGAGGCGCTGCCTGCGGGGAGCCTGCTCCCTCCCGCCTCGCTCCCTGCAGGGGTCTCCAGGGCATCCTTCTGGGGGGCAGGCTCCACAGTCACTTCCCGCCCACTGCTGCATTCTTGCTCTCACAGATGTCCACAATGGTCTATGCCTGAGCCCCATACAGGCGCAGGAGGGCAGGGTGCTATTAAGAACAAACACAGATACATTAAAAACAGAATGCAAAGTTTTCACACATTTTAAAGATAACACAAAAGTCCAAAGTACTTAAGTCTTGGGGAAGCAGCGAAGCCCCTAGATTCCTTGGGCTTATGTTTCTGCTCTTGTCTGCTGGGAGGAATGCTTTGGCAGAAGTGTAATAACCACTTTACTTACAAGACAAGCTACACAATAGCTTCCAGCAAGTCTACAGAGTGTGTCTGCGTCCCAAGTTCTTCATTTACAACAGTAATAAATGAGTATTTATGTGCCCGGCTCCACTCTCAGCACTTTATGTGGATTATCTTCTTTAAACATGGCTGCCACCCAATGCAACAAGAACTATCATTATATAACTGCTCAGAGAGCTTAGGTGACTTGCCCACCAGCACGCAGCTTCAACTCAGATGCATCGAGATCTAAACCCATAGATATGATTTCTGACCCTGCTGTCTTAGGTATTCATTCATACTGACTATAAAATGAAGGGTCTAGGTCAAATAATTTCAGAGGTCTTTTTCAGTGACAAGTTTCCTGAGTCAAACTGCAGGCAATAGGCTCAAACAAGAGAAACCTGAGATGGGTCATCCTGGGTTCGCTCCACTCTGGCTCTGGATAGGTGAAGCTGTTGATCTTGGTTTCCTGTTAGTGTCACCATAGGTGAGTGGAATCCTGGGAGAATTCCTGGCGGAAGGCTGCGATTGGCTCAGAAGCCATAGATCTCATTGGTTTCTAAAGTTCACATAGCCGTGGAAGGACTCACTTCTTCTTCAGACCGGAAGTGGCTGTTTAGCAGCCACAGTCACCCAGAAAGCAAATGGAAATGACTCCAGTAATGGCCATGAGATCCAAAAGAAGCCGGCATAGCTAAGAGCTAGACCTGATGCTCATCTTCCTGGGGACTTCTGAGGGGCTCTGTGCAAACAGGAACAGCTGGTACCCAAGCCCCACCCTCCTTCCTCTTCCAAACCCTGTTTATTGATCTAGGATGCTGGTCCCAAGAGTTGTCCTCTAGACCGTTTCTGATGTAAAGCATGCTAAAAGGAACTTCCATCCATAGCATCAAGGGACAAAGGTGATGTCCATGTAAGAGGCTTGAGGGAAGAGAAGACAGGGAAAGGTCACAACACCAAGCATGTGGGTTGGTGAGAAGTCATGCTCAAAGCAGAAGCGACCCCTGGGCTTCTGTGGGTGGCAGCAGGAGCCAGATGCTGCACATCTGAAAACATGGAGATTTTTATTAGTGTTGACTTGGTGCTTTCTCCACCCACCTGTTGCTCAATGCCCACTGTACCACCAGTAGCTCCTAAGCCTTAGCTGCCTCCTCGCTGTAGCAGCCCAGGGTTTCCCCAAGAGCAGATTGAAGCAACATCTCCAAAGGCCATGGCACATCTTAGCCAAAGGTGTGACTCAGGGAAGACTTTCAAAGTATGTAACTCTTGACTGACTTGGGCACTAACCAATCAGAAGACGACTCTCACTAAAGAGAACCTTTTGCTTTGACTCCACTCTGGCCTGTTAGTTTTAGCCTTCAGCAACCTCCTCCCATGTGGAAGTCACCCCTGAACCTAACTGCTGAGGATTCCCTGTGGGTGGCCCTCTACCCTGAGTCTCTGCCCACTCTTCACGTGTTCCCTTATTTTTGGCTCTCGCTAGAACAGACCACCAAGCACATACATCATGGACACCACTAGGCCACCTCCAAGGTGGAACTCCAGCCTGTTCCCTTGAAAGTGTCCCTTCCTCCCTTCCCTGGCGACATCTTCCCAGCTTGAGTTCAGCCTCCAACCTCCTGGCTGCATTAGGCGTCACTCTGCTCCGCTGTGCTTTCTGGATCTCTCTCAAAACACTTCAGTCTAGAGTTGGGATTTGAGTCTGTGGAGCCTGGCTCCTGTCTGGATGTTGGTTTTTGGTGTTCCTTTAACTTTGTCCCCACAGCCACACCTGCTGAGATAGGATGCTCCTTCTTTGGGGAAGAGCACAGCCTTCAGGCTCTTCTGGCTGCCATCACTGTAGGGTAGGACTGAACACTCTCCAGGTGCTCAACCAGGTGGACCTGTGCCTGAATTCAAGTCCTGCCCTGACCCTGCCAGTCCCCTTCTTCTTGAAACCTTACTCCCCTATGAAGTGAAAAGCTCTCAACCTTGGTATTACATTAGAATCACCAGCGCACCTAGAAAAAGTCTCAATAGCCAGGGCCTGCCCCAGGGTGCCTGCCTGCTGAGTGGTAGTGGGTGGGACTGGACATCAGTTCGGGTCTTTTTTTTTCCCCTTAACGCATTCCAGGTGATTCCAATGTGAAGCACTGGATCGGATCATCAGAATAACCCTGTACCGCTCCCATTCCCTGAGCAGCACAGACTCGGGCGATATGTGTTCCAAGCGGGGTCTACTCCAAGAGAAGGTGCCGCTGACAGCTCTTGCGATACCAGCACCACTGGGCAGGCCTTCCTCAGACCCGTTTTCAGGGATGGGTATCTTCAAAAGACTCTTAGGCCCGAAGGAAAGAATGAAGGCGTCCCCCAAAGCTGGCCCTCCCCCCAACACATTATGTACTCTCTAAAGTGTCAAGAAAAGTTCAGATTGCTGTTGGCAGATCTGTGCCAAAGTTCTTGCCTGAACATATTGGATTATAAAGTATGTGAATACGACAAGCACCTCTGACAGATCGAATGCCTCGCGCTAAGATGATGTTCAAAAGAAAGACATGTTTTTGCACTGTTGTGGTTTAGGGTTTGGGGTTGTTTTGTGTGTTTCCTGTATGTTTTCATTGTTTTTTCTGCCTTTTTACAATATGGTCCTGACATCAATTAAAAACTAAGCTAATAAAAAAGCTGAGCCCATGACAGCACATGGAAGAGCACTTAGCCAAGTTGCTTCCGGCTCTTTTCCAAGCCAAATCTTGGACACCAAAATGATGCTTAGTCACAAACCTTCCCTATAACAGTATAGGGGTATAACAGTCTTCTTGTAACCCTCCCTCATACTATGGGGCTGAACCAGTGGGGGGGACTCATAATCTCTCTCTCTTCCCTTCCCCTGGCCCACCCCTCGCTTGTTGAAACAAGCACAATAATTGCATTACCAGATTTCCAGGATTGGCCATGGGTTCAAGGGAAAGAGCTTGGTTTTGGGTGGATCTGTAATGAGAGGTGGAAGGTTAATTAGCTCCACACAGCTAGTGGTGTCTACAAGGAGCCTAGAAGACAGGTCTGTTTGTTCTGTTCCATCGAATGGTTTATTCAAATGGGGAGTGCCTGGCTCGTGGGCCTCACGCAACAAATGTTTGCCAATTGGTTGATTCATCAAGCAACTGGTCAATTCAGTTAGAACCAGCTCTGAGCTGTGCAGTGGGTCAAAGAAGGAAAGCGAATGGAGCTAGATCTTGTGCTTTACAGGTGGCGGTTTAGCTGCCTGTTAAGAGTGACTGTTCAGGGAGGCTGGCAGAGTGCTGAAAGCCACTCCTTTCTTCTTCTTCTTCTTCTTCTTCTTCTTCTTCTTCTTCTTCTTCTTCTTCTTCTTCTTCTTCTTCTAGGATTTCCAAAGTAAATGGTGCAGGGACCAGGGTTCAATCTGAATAGGCTGTGCCCCCCGCCACACACTGAGATGGGAAATGAGACTGGGCATGGTGCCCGGCTATAATCCCAGCACTGGGGAGGCTGAAAACAGGAGGATCACTACAAGTCCAAGCTGTGTAGTGAGACCCTGTACTAAATACATAAAGTGAATAAATAAACCCCAAATAAATGGCACTGAGGGGCCCATGGGCTCCGCACGGAAGCCCAAGGGGCAAGCCTACCACAGAGAGCTATCATTTGTTAGGTAAAGACCAGCTTTGCAGCAGCCCGACCTCCGGAGGGCACATATCTCCCCTTACCGAAAGGAACCAGGTCAGCACCCCTGTCAGGAGCCGTCGTCTCCCCAACCCAAGAGCAGGCACAGAGGCCACAAGGCAGGCATGTCACAGGCTGTGAACAGGACCAACAGGAGGCCAAGATCCAGCTGCACAGGCACCCCCAGAGGCCAGGCACTGGCAGTCTCTCCCAGCAATGCCACCTGCCTCCCTGCGATGCCTTTGCTGTCTTCCCCAGTACTTAGCAGACTGTAACTCACTGGCCAGAAGCCCCAATCTATTTTTCCCTCTGGGACCATCGACCAGAGGCTGTTTATCTCCAGTGGGCTCAGAAGGAAAAAGTTCATCCCACAGCAGCAGAGCAGGGTGCCGGCTGTGCCCAGAGACACCTGCCCACTGCAGGCTCCCTGCCCAGGCTGAGGCATGCAGGGGGCAGCTTTCCATACAAAGCAACTGTCACTGACACAATGCTAAAGGGCAGGAGTCCAACAAAGGCAAACAGCCCATCACCTGTGAGTGATCCCCTGAGCTGGGGCACATTTTTAGAATATCCATCCCCAAAATTGTTCAATGTTTATCTTGAAGTCCATTTGCTAATTTGGTAAACACGGATGTGGTGCTGACAATATTCCTCTAATCCCTGCAGGAAGGAAGTATCCGATGTCAGGCAGCTTCAAGCCCTCTGCAGCCCCCCTCACCTGAAGGGCTGGGGTGCACAGAGGGCAGGCTGTGGAGGGGAGGGACAGCTAAGACAGCAGGTGGAAGAGCAGTGGGGCCAGAAGCTCCTTAACCCTCTGAGTACCAGGCCACCCCCTTAGGGTAGGGAAGCAATGGGCAGAGCTTCACTTATTCCCATGAGCAGGATACAGCAGTTTGTATTGAGGAAACATTTCTCATACTTCCTAATTATATCTTTGAGCCTGTCGTATAAGACCAGCTCTGAGGTTCGCTTGGCTAGGCTATGATGACCAGGTATTTGGTCAGATACCATTCTGGATGCTTCTGTAACAGTGCTTTTCAGGTACCATTCATATCAATGGACTTTAAGCAAAACAGATTAACCTCTATGACATGGGATAGGCAGGCCTCATCCAATCAGTTGAAGGCCTTAATGGCCTAATGGACCAGACTCTTTCCTCAGAGCTGAGTGCATCCTGCAGTGGATTGCCTTTGGAATTAACTAATATACTTCCTTGGATCTTCTGCCTGCCAAGCTGCCCTACTGACTTTGACCTCGGACTTCCACTATTGTATGAGTCAATGCTTTGCATTTTTTTCTAACTTCCTTCTCCCTTTTAGCACACACACACACACACACACACACACACACACACACGCTTCATTGGTACTGTTTCTCTAGAAAAACTCTTCGTGCCACCCTACTAGTATTGCCAGCTCCATTCTACGGATGGTGTATTGAGGAACTATCTCATTACTACGACACAACATTCACTGCCCACACCTTAAAGGAGGAGAGACTTAATTTGACTCACAGCTTTGGAAGGCTCGGTCCATGGTTAGGCTTTAAAACAGAAACACTGCGGTAGAAGAAGGCAGTAGAGTCCCTCAGTTCATAGCAGCTGGGAAGCAGAGCAGAGGAGCAATGCCAGAGAGGGAGGGGCTGGGGCCAGACATCAATCTCAAGGATGGCCTCCATCACCAACCCAGAAATACCCAAAAGGGCGCGTCACCAATCCCCGGGGAAGATCAAGCTAACACAGTGGCCACTCCTCCCCAACTGCCGCACAGGACGGACAAGGCTTAGTGAGAACAGGAGCCAAGAAGACCAGCTCCCTGAGCTGGGATCTGCTCGCTCAGAGGCAGGGCGTCAGAGCCCCTTTGTATACAACGTCATCCTTTAGAAATACTGGAGACCCAGGCAAGGTGGTCAGGGCTTCAGTCCTGACCGCAGACAAGCGGGTCTTGATCCCCTATTACTCTGACTCTAGATGGGCCTGGGGTACAGGCCTGAACCCCTATCCCCTACCCCCTACCCCCACCACTCACTCACCCTCCCTTCTCAGTTCTTCTCACTGCTGTCACTCATACTCCGGGAACAGGCCTGACTGCAAAGTTTCCATCAGGAGACTTCTGCAAACTAAATGACAATTTAAAAGAGCATGTGGGGAGCCAGGCGTGGTGGCGCACACCTATAATCCCAGCACTTAGGAGGCTGAGGCAGCAGGATCAGTGCAAGTTCAAGACCAGCTTGGGCTGCAAAAGTGATCTTAAGGCCAGACTGAACTGAATAGTGTGACCCTGTCTCAAAAAGACTGAAGGGGGGGGGAGTGAGAGAGAGAGAGAGAGAGAGAGAGAGAGCATGTGGTTCAAAGCTCAGGTCACAAGAGAGGCACACAACACCCCAAGAAAGCAATTGTGCCCATGGAGTCCTACAGAGGTGACCCCGTTTATTAGACAACAGCATTCCACAGAGGCCGTGTACCAGCATCACTGTTGCTCTGGGGATGTGCGAGGAACACACCACTTCCCAGGTGTCAGAACTAGAGGAAAAAGTCGCAACCAGGCTGGGCTAAACTTCAGTTCTAAGTAAGATGTTACGAGATTTAAGATCTTGAACTTAAGTAAATAAATCCCCCTGGTTCGATCACCTTGCTTTCCAAACCTTTGCTGTCATTCGTAGTAAAATAAATAGGGTCCCTTTCTTGTTAGGGAGGACTGTTGAGGCTGCGAGAAACAGAAGCCACCTCACGGTGGGCCTCCTGGCACCTGAGGGCCAGAACCGCTGAGTCTAAAGGGACCAGTGAGAAAACGCAAACTATTGGGAAGTCGGGGGACCTTCTTTCTGCCTCTTGAAATGACTTCATTCCTGTGTCCCCACTCAAGCCGTTCACCTAGTGAAGGACAAGCGCCCCTCAGTCGTGCTGTTCCCGTGCTTCTCCTGTCAGAGCAACTTGCCACGCATGAGATTGCTGAGTAGCAGCTATGGATTTAAGGATAAATCATTCTAAAGCCACATGCCCACCCCTTATCCAGGCTTGGGCTGGCGTCAGTGCCACCAACACGACAGGCAGAGGTCTCTCACGGCCCACAGCTGTGGGATAGAGACAGGGACGCCCCTCACCATCATCAATTCCACTAATATTCCTCAAACCTGGCTCCACATCAGAATTACCTAAAAAAATCTTGGCGATACGAACATTCCCTAAATGTACACCAGCTCAGAGTCTTGGACTAGAAGCCTCCAGCTGCCAACAGCCTGTCCACTTGTCCTAGAATGTTCTAAGATTAGGACAGGACAAGCAGTATGGCTTCCCTCCTCATCCTCCAGCCCTGACTCCTCCCTGTCAGCGCTGCCAACAGATGAGACTCTACACAGCCCTCGGGAGGCCTCTTCTCGGGAGAGCACTATAAAACGACCGCCAGGTGACACTGCGCAGGTGAGCGACGACAGCCTCCTGACCCGTGCAAACTTGCGCTGTGCATCAAGCGCTTTCCCGTCAGGTGCTTCTTCCTAGACCGCTGTGCTCAGCTGCCCGGCAGCAACTGCACAGCTCCATTCTCTCAGCAATGCTGTAAGATCCTAGATGCTTTGGATTCTCACAGGACAGCTGAAGGAAGCAAGCTCAGAGACGTTCAATGATTTACGCAACGTCACTACTTACTCCCCTGTCTGTCGCTTCCATGTCCGTGAGGGTAGGGGCACAGACTTGTTTGCTCCTCCCAGCCCGCCAGCCCTGACAGTACCACTGACACAGGGCGGGCGCTGGCCAGTGTTTGTGGGATGCCTGTTAACAAATAGCAGCTAGGGCCCGGCAGGATGGCTCAGTGGTCTAAAGCGCCTGCAGGCACCTGCAGGCGGCTGCCGGGACCGCGGTTCGATCCCCGGCACCACATGTTGTGCCAGCCCTGCCCTGAGGGCAGGCTGAGCTGGCCACAAAAATAAACAAACAAACAAATAGCAGCTGACGGTCTTCAAGAGCGGCCTCTCCATATATCCCTCCCAGAGCATTCCAGCCAGCTGGCCTCTGCACCTGGGCAGGCCCCAGCAGGTGACAGGTAGGCCATGCTACACATCCCCTTGCCTCCTTCCCTTGGGATGCCAACTGTTAGGGTCAATGTGTGTGTGTCACTGCGAAAGCGTGGGAAGTCACAGCCTCCCCTTATTTACAGAATAAAGATGCATCCTGCTAATCACAAAGCTGGAAGAAAGTAGGCAGTGCCTCACAACTGTCTTGGGGTACATACATGCCACTAGGCAGTGTCTGGAGAATAATCGGCCTCTGTCTTGGAAGAGTAACTAGATGGCAGTGGTCACTAGCCAGCATCCTCCTCCCTCCCAGCCAGAGCAGCAGCCGAGGCTTCCTTCTCCTCCTCGGGATTTATACCCAGATCCCAGTGGTGGGGGCTGGCGATGGCTGCCGCCTCCAGGGCTGAGGTGCTGGCCGAGGGGAAAGCCAAGGCCGACAGCATCTGGCATCCCTCATGCGGAACCCAGAGGCCCAGCCTGATGCCAGAGCTCTGAAACGCCTTTCCTGCCAGGAGATTATGTTCATTTGCACAGGATCTGAGACTGAAATTCCAAAGAGATGATACTGGAAACCGAAGGCCTATATCATATTAATAATACAGACAGGAAGGCTCCCTCAGCAGCTGGTAGCAAACGTATATTAAATAAAGAAAGGGACCTGGCCCCAGCCCAAACCCCAGCCATCCAGCCAGGTCATTTCAGATTACAAATAAAAACAATTAAACCTTATTAGGTTTATTGTAGATTTTGTCTCTGGTTAGCTATCAGGTTTCTGCACTTACATGCTAATTTCTGAGTCAAGGAATCAGAGATCTCCTCAGACTAAGTATCTACTGTAGCTCAGCAGGCTGCAAAAATTCAAGCGGTATTTACACCCCGAAGCTCTCCCTGCCACACTGGGTGTTGCAGTGAGCGGAAGCCAGCGTTAGTCAAGGGCCGGGTTCCACTTCCGAGGGCTTGGTCTGCCCCGTGGCTCAGCCCCTCAGCAGCTGGGCTTCCACGGAAGAGGTGAAATGCACCCTTGACCACCTCCAACTTCCGTCTCCCCTAGGGGCCCCCACCCCCACCTTCCCCAAACACCAAATTCATTGTCCACTTCTTATACCCACCACTTCTCAGCCCCCAAGAGGCAGCTGGTTCTGATGGGAGACAGAATTTCAGCTTTCTCATCTGGGAAACAAATGAAAACAGCCCTGCTTGGATTCAGGGCCCCCCATAGCAGTTCCCATTCTTGCTCTGATCATAAGTTGGCAGTTTAGCTTCTTCTGGCCTCAGTTTCCTCATCCAAAAAGCAGGGCTTGGCTCCTGGAGAGAAAGACCAAGATGGGTATAATTTCTTCTTCTGTGTACTGCTAACTCTCATTCTTTGTTCATCTGTCTTTTGAGACACTTATCTTTTATTGATTTCTAAGAGCTCTTTATATATTGTAAACTTTAGCCCCTGTAAACGCCATATTTTTTCTTAGTTTGTCATTTGTTTATAAAGTGCTTAGAACCATGACTAACACATTGGCAGCACTTTTATTATTGAAAGAAAGCTTCTAAGCAGAGTGTTTTAAATTAAGCTATCGTTATTTGATTCTTACTGACAAGTCCAAGACTGAAGACGGAGCCCCACCTTCCTAGAAAACTGAAGCAGAGGCTGGAGACAGAGGGGGCCCAGCTGCCAGTGGAGGCCAGCAGTCTTCAGACACCACAGACCCATGCTGACAGGAGCCAGGATCCTGCAGCAGAAGAGCTCTGCTTGAGTGACCCCACACTCCCACCATGGCCCACACCTGGGAAGGAACCAGAAACTGGCAGTAGAGACCAGGTGACATCACACCAGGGAACAAATGAGAGTGGCTCAGCTGAAGTGTCAGCCCTGGCTGGAAGACACTTGGGTCCAAGATGGTGGGGTGCTTTCATGCAGACAGGGGTCACTACTGGTACTTGAGGGGCAGGCGGGGACTCTGAGAATGACAAGAAACTGGAAAGCTCACACAGCCTAACACCTGTGCACACCCTTCTCAGGGCCTCTCAGAGCAGCCTCTGAGGCATCCAGAGGGGTCTCCCCACGCCATGTCACAGAAAAGGGAAAAGGAGACTCAATATTTCCACGCTTTCTTTAAAACAATTCTTATGCATCGACAGCACCAGGGAAAGGACCCAGTTCCCTATCAACTGAGCGCTTGCCAAACACCTCCCCTGGCCCCAGGCCAGGGTCCTACCTAGCAGGTCTGTGCTAACCTTGCTTCTCAAGCTGTTAGGGCTCCGTGCCCCACCATTCTCAGGGTCAGCGTCAGGCTGGAAGGACCCCTGAAAAGCTCCCTGCCAGAGTGGCGTGCCTTGGGGCCCTGCAATGTCCCCACACTGTGCGCCTAAGACAACAGAACACTGTCCTATGGGGACTCTGCCCAACAGCTGAGCCAGTAGGGCTCACAAAGGCCCGGCTGAGGGCCACACGGCCTTCCCGCCCACTGCGCACTTAGGCCTGTGAGTATACCCATACCTTTGGTTTCTCTGCCCCAGTTGAAATCCCTTTCAAGTTTTAGTTTCTGCTCACTCTGCAAGATGAGTGTGGTTTGGATGTGGGGACCGGTGGGGAACAAGGTACTGCCTGTCCCTAAACCCAGTTCTGTGACAGCCTCAGCAGCCCCAGTGGACTTCGGCTCACTTAATTCTTCTAAACACCCTGCCCCCAGCACCCGGAGACTTGTTCAGGCATCTACACAGCACACAGGCCCAAGGTGGGCCCAGGTCTCCTGCACCGCCGCCGCTGCCTCCTACTCCTCCTCCTGCTCCTCTTCCTCCTCCTTTTCTTCCTCCTCCACCTTCTCTTCCTCCTGCTCTTCTTCCTCCTCTATGTCCTCCTCCTTCTCCTCCAGTTCCGGTCCTCTTCCCTCTCTTCTTCCTCCCCTTTGGCATCCTCTCCCTGGAGAACCACTTCTCTTTCAGTAGTCCAATCAGCTGGCCGGGCCAGGTTGGCAGTGATGAGCTCAGATGTTGGCTGGGATGTCTGCACGCCCCACGGCAAGCTGCAGGTCACATAATTCAACCTGATCCCTTGCTCTGTCCTACACTTTTATGCTTCAGGGGATGCTGCTGAAGGCGAGAGAAATAGGTAACTGCTATGGGCCTGTGAAAGGAAGGATTGCTCTATAATGGAAATATTATTCAGGCCCAAAGAGGAGTGGCTGATTCAAGACCTCCCAGAGGCCAGGGGAAGGGTATCAGGGTGGGGGCACCCCCTTACCAGTCTCCATCTATTGTCCTCTCTGACCCCATGAAGCAGCGTTCCCCTTCTCTTGCTTGGGCTGCAGGCAAACCCCTCAAGCCTGTGTGAGGGCCATCTGCACTGGTGGACCTGCCGTCTACTGAGGAATGAGCTACAACATCCGGGCACCTTAGTGCTGGGGAAGGACAGCCCGCGAGGTGAGGCAAGGGAGCAGGCTGCTCTTCCCTGGAAACCCTGATGCAGAGAAAGCACTCTGTGGTAGTGCACTGCCTAGTGGGGACACTTGCACGGGGACAGTGGTGGCACAGAATGTCTTTACCAAAGGGATCTGTGGGGTTATCCATGAGGACCAAGGTCTCCACAGAGCCCTTCTGAGAGGCTGAAGCCGTGGCACCTTCTATTTGCACAGGAAGGAGTTGAGGAGCTTCTAGCTCTGATCCAGTGTCTCCAGGAGCCCCAGGCTGGACTCTGCTCCTTGCTTGTCCTCATCTGCCCACACTGTCTTAGCTTGGGGAGGCACCAGCAGCACCCCCAGCCCCCAGTCCCACCCCGCCATCGCCCCCACCAGTGGAGATTTCCTGCTAAGGGACCCATGCCGTCCCATTTGGGACTGGGCTTTCTGCTGGAGTGATCTCTGCATCCCAGCGATCGTGGCTGGCCGGGCCCCATGGCGGGGCTTCCACGCAGCGACACTTAGACACGTTGCTAAATGCTTCCAGCTGCTCTGCGACCTGAGTTCTATATGAGGTGAAATTCTGCGAGGTCCCGCCGCAGAGGCGAGGACAGCCAAAGGGCAATCCCTAGACTTTTTTTCTCCTGTCCTCCATTTGATGAAAGACTTGTGGTTAAACCTTTATCTTCCATAAACACTGAAAATGTGGTTACCTTGATTTCCATGTCTCATTTTCGTTTTATTAAAAAAATGGGTTCCTCCCCATAAAACATCTGATACCCTGGATGTTCCGCAGAAAACAGATGTTTCTCCATGTAATAGACATCGACAGGCCTCTGGGCACCCACCAGGCCTCACATGCACACTCAGGACACACGTACGCACATGTGTGACTCATGAAGGGCCAGGGAAAAGTTGGCCCTGCTGGGGACAGAGTCTGCACAGCCACAGAGCCACAGGGCAGGCGTCCCTGCAGCCAGGGGACCTCCAGACCAAGAGGCCAAAGGCAATGCAAAAGCGCCAGCAAGAGGGGAGGAGGCCTGAGACTAGCTTGTGGCCCTCTGCTGCAGACACACTTGTCATTCTGTCCGTGCCTCCTACTGTAGAGCTAGGAAATTAGCATCTCAAGAAGCAGAGAGCAAAAAACAAAGCCCAGGGACAGTTGTAGTCTGTTACTTGGGAATTCTAGAAAGCTGGGATTCAGGAGGCGAGCCTTAACAGCTTATCCTGATGCCTTCTTGTTTGGTGTCTCCTCCCTTGCTTGGGATGTTAATGATTGTCTCCGCCCCTGTTTGGAATGTTACCAATTAGCATTTGTGTGAACCTAGTGAGAGAGAAAAGGTGGAAGTCCATAGAGAACGTGCTCCTCACACCATCATGTTCACTAGCCCAAAATAAAGCTGAGATGCTTGGGGATTCTGGGCTCACGTGGAGAGACAAATCTCAGTGAGTCCTCTGAAGCATATTCATCAGGTCTTCTCTTCGTTTCTTTCGGCACCGACACATAACACACCAACCACATCCTACAGCTTCTGCACACTGAGAGGGGGCTGGAGGGGCCTCTGAGCACCCTGGCTCTCTCTGTCTCTGCAGGAGACAGGACAGTGGTGCGATCTTTCTCAAGAGCACACAGAAAGTCCTAGAGGATTCTGCAGGGTCTTCCAGCTCTGGGCAGAACCCTGTGTGCTGCTTTCTAGTCTTTCTCCCTTTCACAGTCTTCAGCCTGACCGAGGTCTCGAAGCTTCTTCTGTCACCCCCTCCTTCCCCCCAGCGGAAACACTTGCCAGCTTTCTGCCATGGGCACCGTGGCAGCCAGACTCACACATCAGCCCATGGATCTGACTTCTCGCCCCTCCTCAGGGCTCCGCTAGAACGAGCCAAGGTGGCTGAGGCCTCCTCCTTTAGCCAGGGTAGCGGTACTTGCACTGAGACCCTGAAAAAGGATCAGCTATCAAGACAAAGAGATCGATGCCCAACTGTTGATAGCCTTGAGGAAAGCTTTTCTGGGGAAAAGGACTCTGCTTGTGACAGACCCCCCCCCCCCATCACACACACCACCCACAGCCCAAGGAACAGTTCAGGAAGTCTCCCTCTGTGCAGACACCTGGCTCCCTCTCAGCCTGCGTCTCTGGGATCCAGGGTCCAGGCTTGTTCCCTCGTCCCTGCGGTGCCTTACACTAGTGCTAGCGTGAGGAAGCATCTCCCTGCCCCTCTGAGCTTGAGCTGTTCCCAAAGCTGAGGCTCTGCACCAGCGGCTCTGTGAAACCACTTCCCTAGAATTATTTTCATTTCTGCCCACCTCATTCTAGATGGGATTCATGGGTGCTCACAGAAGCGTACCTCAGCTGAAAACAAAAGGATATTACAGCAAATGACTCAAACCCAGGGTAGAAAAATAAGGCGAATCACAAATGTTTGCTAAGGAAAACTAGACATTTGGCTGTGGCATTCACAGATGCAAGAGTCAAAAGTAACGCTAACAGTTACAAGATGCTGGCATCACTAGGGTAAAACACAACACTTCTCAGAAGAGTTGCAGCTACTCCTAGGACGGAGACTCCAAAGTAGTTTCTCAAGGGGTCTGTGAGGAGGATATTACACTTTGGTGGTTTTCATCTTGAAAAATAAAAATTATCTCAAAATCCTGGATGAATCTTTTCTGAAACAAAAATTTGTAAAAATTTATACATATATGAAAATATATACATATGAAATGAGCAGAAGGATTGCTCTGGCTGAAGGGAACAGGGATCTGAAGCGCGCTCAGGATGCCAAGGTAATGGGTAACCTTATTCCCCAAATGGCTCAGTCAGACAGACCCTGCAGTTCACAGGTCTGTTTCCAAAGCTGGCCAGAGCCTTGAGTTCCCTGGTGGGCTTAGTGAGCAGAGGGAAGCCAAGATCCCCCAGCAACTGGACTGTAGCACAATCTTGGGGAAGAGGGTCAGGAACCGTCAAGGTGAGCTCAGGCCTCTAGCTGAGCTAGGTGTTAAAAACTTCACTCTGGATGTGCGGCGTCCATTGTTAATTCAGAAGATCACTGCTAGGAGGAACAGTGGGGGTGGTGGCAGGGGTGGACTGAGCCCTCTGGCTCCAGCAGCATCCCCCCCTTCCACACCAGCTTCCAATCTTGCCCTCCTTGCTCCAGGGGAAGCCATCTTTGTAGTCTTTGTCCATTATGGCTTTGATAAAAAAATGTCTCCCAAGCCGGGCATGTTGGCTCATGCCTGTAATCCCACCACTTGGGAGGCTGAGAGAGGAGAATTGGTATGAATTCGAGACCAGCCTGGGCTACAAAAGTGAGCTTAAGGCCAGCCTGAACTGCATAGCGAGACCCTGTCTCAAAAAGACCAAAAAAAAAAAAAAAAAAAAAAAGTCTCCCTAAAGTCTCATAATTGGGGAGTAGAGCCTGGTCATAGGAAGCAAGTCATTGGGGCATGGCCAGGAAGGGCAGGTCATTGTCCCTAGTCTCCCTCTACCCTGTCTCTCTTTGTCTTGGAATGATGTGCTAGAAGCACTGTAACTCTGAGACAAAAATATATCTCTCCTTCTTTAACTTGTAGGTGTTGGGTATATTTTCCCAGTGACAAGAAAATGACTAAGGCATAAAATTAATACAAACAATGGGGCTGTTGGTGTGACTGTACCTAACTGTGTTGTTTAAAAACCTTTGGAGCTGTTTTACAGGAGGTGTTTGGAAAGGTTTGGAGATGCAGGCCACACTTGATGTTCTGAGCAGTGTTTGACATACAGTGGTGGTCAGAACTCAGAAGACCCGAGTGCTCATAGGAAAGGGGACAGCAAAGGCCAGGCTCAGGAGTTTCAGCTGGGAACAAGGACTCCATTGGCAGTTGGATGACAGGTTGTATATGTTGAACTCTGGTAAAAAAGAAAGAAAAAGAAAGAAAGAAAGAAAGAAAGAAAGAAAGAAAGAAAGAAAGAAAGAAAGAAAGCAGGGGTTTAAGCTGTTCTTATCTTGTCCATGTCCTGACACTTTGGAAAAGACCAAACTTAAGGGCAGAAGACTAATTTCCAGCAGAGGAAATTTCAAAGTGGCCCAGCGCTCGATCCTATGGTCCCTACCTCCAGCGAAGCAGCTCTTGCTTTTATCTCCTCAGAGACCAGCAGGTATCCACAGCAGGAATGTGGCAGAGTCGGGAAAAGCACACTACCTGAGGTGGGCTAGAGGGCACTGACATTGCTGTGTCCCCACTCCCCTCACCACTCCTCAGACATAAGCCAGTAAGGCTCCCCAAAACCCTGCTCTCATCAGGTTGCCAACACCCTGAAAGGTCCTTTCATGACTTCTCATTGGCCATGCCTTCTCCCAAAGCCTGTAATTAAGGGCATGGGCGACAGAGCCACACTTTGGGCTCAGATGCTAGTACTCACACTCATGACCTGTAGATGCCTATTCAGAGCCCAAGCCTCCGCATGTGCGAAATGACAGAGTAAGAGAATATGCTACATTGCACTTCGGTAACAAAGAACTCCAAACAGTGAGTAGAGAAAAGCAAACAGGGCTTATTTCTTATTCAAGCAAAATCAGCTACCAAGGACTTCCCCAAAGTAATTGTCCTCTACATGGAAGTTCTATTATCCAAGCTATTTCAAATATGTGTCACCCTATCTACCACATACTTCCACATTAGAAGAGGATGTTGTGGGGCCTCACAGTGCCTACTAAAAGTATTTTCTCGAATACAACACATCACTTCCCTATGTAATCTTTGATCAAAACTAGACATCTGGTTTACCTCCCAGCAAGGATGTGTCAAAGGGTGATCCCCATTGTAGTGTCGAGGAAGCACCCAGATTTGAGCAGCACTAAGCACAATGGTAATGTTCAGTGTGATGCCAGTGATAATGAAGGAAAAGAACCCACACGAGCTTCCAGAAGTTTGCTTCTCATAGAAAAGGTCGAATGAATATTGATCTTTTGCCTTTTATCCATTTTGGCTGTGAACAGTCTTCTAAAAAGCAGTTGCCCATTTTCTAGCTTACAACTTCTTTTACCATCAGCCTCAGTTTTTGTAGTATCTCAAGTCTGTAAAGCCCAGCATTTATCCTAAGATTTGTGTCAGCCATTGTGAAGAATATCAGATGCTGTTGTGGCAAATGCCAGGGGTGACTGATGGTGTGCCATAAGTCACTCATACTCAGTACACACGTTTGATAAAGAATGTATATTCTAGAGATTGGTAATTAATAATTCATCAGTGCCATGTTTCCTAAGTGAATACAGTTACTCAGTATCAAAGGACAGGAAGGGTCACTAATGCAGAGGAAAGCACATACCTGGGGGGGGGGGAAGACAATTCAAAACTGAAATGTCCACATGTGTAACATGGGACTAATGCACCTGCTATCGACAGACCCCAAAAGGGCAAGATCCCGGTTCCCTGTGCCATATTATTTATCTCAATGTGAAGTAGTATTCTTTACCAGGTGCCAGATTCTCTGATCTCTCTCTCTGCCTCTGGGAACCTCACCAGCCACATCCTTTGAAGACCTGAAGTGTTTCTCTCCAAGGATTTTCTCCTCAGTGGTTCCTGTGATTCCTATTCTCTTGGTAACTTACTGGCCATCAGCCTGCACAGCCCAGTGTCTTCCCTCCCACAGTTCACCAGGGAGAGGCTGTCTGGTTGTACCTGGGTGTGCACTATGATTCCCAAGGCTTTTCCACTGAGCACCGCTCTAGGAACAGCTCATTTCTGGCCTAATCACAACAAGGCTTCCTCCACCATTCCACTACTTTAATGTCAGCTTTTACGTGGGCATCTGGGGACATGCACACTCATGAGTAAACTGTAATGAAAAAAAGACCAACCTAAAGTAAGCTGGGAGAGAGGAGGCCCAAGCCCCAGGAAAGACAGACTTTTCACAAGGGCTGCCCCAGCCTCTGGGGACAGGGCCAATGCCCTGGGATGTTTAAGGCACTGTTTGATCTCTTGTTACATCTCACATGGCTTCAATTTCCACGTGCTCTGAAAAAGAATGGGATTAGAGTTAACTGCCCCATCCTGTCTTTCACAAGGACGTGGTCCTAATCAAGAAAGAGAAAAAAAGGAATTCCCATCCATGCAATGCCTACTGTGTTACAGGACCATGCCAAGAGCTTTATTATCTCCTATGAGCCTCACAATTACTCACGAGGGAGGCATTGTTGTTATCTTTGTAGTAGTTTGAAAATATAGCCACAGTATTTTATACGACTTCTCATCAAGAAGTGAAGCCCATCCTTCACCCTTTAGATCAGGTGTGGACCATCTTCTTGCTTTGGCCAGTGGGGCATTTACAAACAAAATGTAAACAGGGGTTTGAAATGTAATTTTACATCAGGGTTTCTACATCTCTTGGTGCATCAAACCCTTTGCCACCAAAGAAACCAGTGCAGGCTGGCTTCCCAGAGAATGAAGGACCAATGGAAGAAGGTCCCTGCTATTCCAGCCACTCCATTTGGGTCCACCAACATCCCAGTGAGGCCAAACTAGACCATCAGGCCCAGCAGAGGCAGCCCAGGCCTGAAAACCTGCCCTATCAGCCTACTGCTTATGGGATAAATTTGTTGTTTGTTGTCTTAAGTCACTATTTTGGAGTTTTGTTCCACCCTCAAGGAAATACCATTGTTAACTGGGTACCACATCTCTAAACTTCAAATACATGCACATGGTTTGCAGTCTAACCCAGCCCACTAACAAGTGACCTGACACTAGGAATACATAGCTCACATCATCATCTTAAGAACACCTCCCCAGAGCACAAACACACTCCCCCCCACAGACCATATAACCTTTCCCTCCAACCATGCTCTATTTTATCTGAGTACTTCTTTAACTTTGCCTAAAAAATCTGCCTCTGCCTCTGCCTGATCCTCTGGAAATGCTTTTTTGTGGCATTAGTTTGTGAAGCTAACTACACCACGGGTGGGGGTGAGATGAGGTCCCTTCTCTTCCTTGGTGAAATCTCTTCAGCCCCCTCCCCCTGGGGCATCCCCTGGTAAACCACCAGAAGATCACCGGAAGGACTGACTTTGGTAAGTTCAGCTAAATGCTTTGCTTTGACACAAATGGGTGAAGCTACTTATCCTCCATGAGGAGAAGTGAGTTGAGGTTTCTATCTTCCCTTTGGAGGGTCTCGTCAGACACCTCGAGGAAATAGCATTTCCTGAGTTGGATCTCCTGGGCAAAATTCCTGTTGTGCTTCCCAGTGACATCTCATTTCCTCACAGCACAGGCAGGAGAGCGTGTTAGTTCAGGGTCCTAGGGGCAGGGCAGTCCTGTGTCCTGAAATAGCATTGGTTTAGGCAGAATTTGGAAGCAGCCTCTGCTGTCTCTTAGCATTTCTAGGGCTTCTCTTTCTTTTCTTTCTTTCTTTCTTTCTTTCTTTCTTTCTTTCTTTCTTTCTTTCTTTCTTTCTCTCTCTCTCTCTCTCTCTCTCTCTCTCTTTCTTTTTTTCTTTCTTTCTGTGTATTTAGTACAGAGTCTACAGGGTCTTGCTAGGTAGATTGGGCTCGTAGTGATCCTTCCCGTTTTCAGCCTCCCAAGTGCTAGGATTATATGATAGGTATGCGTCACCAGGTCCAGTCTGAATCACTGTCTCAGTGCACCTCAGGGGTGAGGCCGGCTCACACCCCAGTCCCTGCAGCTGCCTAAGCATGCATTTTAGTCTGCTGAGCTATCTGCCGGGCCCTCTGGGGCTTCTCTTAAGGCCCCCACTGCCCTACTTGGGAGTAAACCCCGCCTATCTCCCTCCGCTCTTCTCCCTTCCCACCGCTCCCATCTTTGTTCCTTCCCGCCGAGCTCCGGGTTTCTATTTTTGCTTCATCTTAACTACTTCCGGTCTCCCCGAGACCCCACACATCATGCGGAAGCCCAGGTACTCTTTGTCACTTTCTCTCTCCCCTGGAAATGGCAGCAGAGGGTCTGCTGGTAGCTGCCCTCGCCAATCTATCAACGAGATTAAATCAGTTCTAATCACATCTGGCATTTCACACGGAAACTCATTTATCGTAAGGAAGGAGTCTGTACTTCAGTGTTATTACTTAAAGGTGAAACTCAGAACCTGTTTAAAAATACAAATGCATAAAGTGAAAGAAATCTTTCGATATGATTGATGGGCTACCGTATGGAATCTGGAATGTATTCTTCTCGAAAGCATCTGTGTACAAAGAAATGAGCAGATACTAATTGCCTGCAGGAGAGAATTGCATCTCATTACAAACTATTGGATTTGTTAAATGAGCTTCTTCCCAGCGGTGCAAACATCTGGATTCTCAAGGGCCACGGGCCATGCCAGAGCCTCCCTGGCAGCCAAGACAGACCCAGGCTTTTCAGGTTGCCGAGGAGATGTTGCATGAGGTTCTGCGTGAGAGATGCTTCAGCGCAGTGTGGGGGGGGAGGGTGTCCAGTGCTGTCCGCGCGTCACAGCGCGGTCTGCAGCAGGCCTTCAGCAGCACGCAGCTGTTTAACACCTCTGCTTTAGGTCCAAACTCAGCACAGCACTCCAGGCTCTCTAAACCCTGGGTCTTGCCAGCTTCTTTTCTCACCATCTTCTTTCCAGCCTCTCCTGCAAACGATTCCAGTATGCAGTGCAATCTGTCACCCTGGAACCAGCTTTTTCCTCTTTCTTCCCGGATCCAGCTCCTTAGCCTTCAAGGCCCACCTCCTGCCCACCCTTGGCCTTTCTTCAACACCAGTTGGAGAGAAGTCTGCAGTGAGCTGGGTCTCTGGCAGGCTGCCTCCTGCCACTGAGCCCCAGTGAGGGTGATGAGGCCTGAGGAGTCTGACCACTTCTCCCTAAGCAGCGCCTATACATTTTGGGGAAGCATAATATTCTACCCAGTCGGCCAGGCAGAGCTCGCAGCAGCACCTGAGCCTGAAATGGACAACAGCCTGAGTGACACTGTGCTGAGATGGAGAATAGTTGGGGCCCCAGGCTCCCCCAGGGTGCTGGAGTTGGAATGGGACCTTTGATAGCAGAGGGGGAGGCACAGAAGCTACCCGAGGGTCGTTCTCAAGAAAGGAGGAATGGTCTCTAAAGTGCACTTCAGGGCCCAATTCACTTCAGGATTTTGGTTTTACTGAGAAAGGAGCATAAGCTAGAACCGGAGCAGAAGTAACATCTTAGGACTAGAGGAGAAGGCGCAGCTGCCCTGAGGGGCTCTCCCTGCTCCTAGCCACCAGCACAGCTCTGGCTCTTCTCCAGATAAAAAGGGAATTCATTGCAACAGTGTCAGTCTTAGCAGTCCACCCAGGGGACCTGCCGCCTTGTGCTGTGGCCCTGTTGACACAGAGGGCCTTTGTTCCTCCTCCTCCCAAGGACTAGCAGGGCACACCCAGCCAATTACTCTTGTGAGGAGAGACAGCCCTGCTTCCCCAGGCAGACTGGGCCCGCACTACTGCAACCCTCAGCACCGCTTGGGCCTTCACAGCGAGCTCAGTCCCTGGGCCTTGGGTCAGATTCCCTCTTGCTGCTGGCAGCTTATGATAACCAGGTCACACCCATGGCCTCGTAAACCCAAACTTCTCAACCCAATCTGGATGCTCGTTCTGGGCTTTTCTAGTTCTTCCCAAACACAGAGGAATAGAGACTCAGGAGCATCACAGAAGGACTCAGTTCTAAGCCCAAGCCAAGGCAGATCTCACTCTAGGATGGCAAATTCAGAAACAGAACTGATGTTACTACAGTTTCTTTTCTGACTCTCAAGTTTTCCTAAGGGATCCAGGTCTTAGGTTACTCCGGAAGCAACTCTACGAGCAGTAGACCAGCTGCTGCTGTCACACCATCCTGGAGCTATACACTTGAACCCAGTGACCCGGGCCTGGTTTCTGTATAGGAGCCTGGTATCTGCTCCGCCATGGAGCCCACCGGGCTCAATTGGAAGCAGCTTCTCTACCCCATGTTCCAACTCCAACTATGGATGCTCTCCCCAGATGCTGACATTTCCAGATACCTAAGAGACTCTAACTTGATGCCTTTCTCCAGAACTCATATTTCCTGTGCCAGACACTGATACCTGTGCCAGTCCTGCCCTCTGCCAACATGCCTCACCAACTAAACTCATGGTCACATGAAAAGTCCCAGTCACTATGAAAATTCCTATGCATCAGAGCATATGATCAACAGAATATGTGACAGATCACAGGACAAGAAAACACATTTGGAAGTCATAGGCAATGGCAAGTCAGGGCGACTTCCCTGGGCCTTGTTGCGCACACTCCTTCTGGTAAGCAATTTCCAAAATCTATAAATAACTCCTGTAACTCAAAAACAATTAAACAAACAATCCAATTGAAAAATGGCAAAAACCTTGGAATAGATATTTCTCCAAAAGATAGATAGATAGATAGATAGATAGATAGACAGATGGATAGATGATAGATGGTTATTAAGCACCTTAAAAGATTTTCAATGTCACTAATGTAAAATAAAATCAAAGGATACCAACTTGTACCCATTAGGGTACAGCTATGAAAAAGACATAAGCAAGTACATGTCGGGAAGATTGTGGAGGAATTGGAACACCTGTCCACTACTGTGGACATATAAAGTGGTTTAAACCAATGAATTAATAAGCAAAATCTGGCATGGCCAGCCGGGTGTGGTGGCTCATGCCTGTAATCCCAGCACTTGGGAGGCTGAGGCAGGAGTACTGGTGCGAGTTCAAGACCAGCCTGGGCTACAAAAGTGAGCTCAAGGCCAGCCTGAACTGCATAGTGAGACCCTGTCTCAAAAAGACAAAAAAAAAAAAAAAAAAAATCTGGCATGGCCACAGTCTAAATATTGGTGTCAGCCCAGAATTTATATGCTGACTTCCTAGCTCCCAAGATGATGGTATGGGGAGGCAAGGCCCTCAGAAAGATGTTAAATCATAATGGCAGAACCCACATGCAGGGAATTAGTACTCCTGACAGAAAGACCCAGGGGAGCTCATTTGTACCTTCTACCCCGTGAAGAAACAGTGAGAAAGAGCTGTCTGTGCCCCAGAGAGTTGGCCTTCACCCACCAGACGCCACAATCTCCTGGCACCTTGGTTTTGGACTTCCCAGCCTCCAGAACTGTCAGAAGTGCACTTCTTTCATTGTAATTCATCCTGTTTGCAGTATTTTGTTATAGCAGTCCAAGTGGGCTCCGGTAGATGTATACCTGCAAAGGAACATTATTCAGCTTTAGAAAGAAATCTTGACATCAGCTACATCATGAATCAACCCTGAGGACCTTAAGTGGAGGAAAATAAACCAGTCATGAGAAGACAAATACTGCATGATTTTACATACATGAGGTACCTAGAGTTATATAACTAATAGAAACAGAATAAAATGGTGGCTTCCAGGGGGCTGGGAGAATTGCCATTCAGTGTGTATTGAGTTTCAGTTTTGCTAGGTGAGAATACTTCTGGAGATTAGATATCCCCAACATGCCTGAACTGTTCTCTTGAAACTGTCAAGATGGAGCCGGGCGTGGTGGCGCACGCCTGTAATCCCAGCACTCAGGAGGCGGAGGCAGGAGGATCAGTGCGAGTTCGAGACCAGACTGGGCTACAAAAGTGAGCTCAAGGCCAGCCTCAACTGCATAGTGAGACCCTGTCTCAAAAAGACAAAAAAAAAAAAAAAAAAAAAGAAACTGTCAAGATGGCAAAATGTATGTTGTCTGTGTTGTACTATAATATTTTTTTTTTAAAGAGAAAAAGCCTTCAGAATTGGGTTTTCAAAGAATGAGTTCCTGGCTATAATGTTCCCCCCCCCAAAAAAAGATCTGGGCCAGCCTGATAGCTCAGCGGACTAAAGCACCTGCTTAGGCAGAACACGCGGCTGGGGTTCAATCCTCAGCATGCCATGATGGCCCCACCTGCAGGGCTCACTGGCACGCATCTGTAGTCCCAACACTTGGGAGGCTGAAAATAGGAGGATCCCTATGAGTCTAATCTCCGTAGTGAGACCCTGTACACCCTGTAGACCCTGTCCTAAATACAGAAAAAAGAAAATAAAAATTTGAAAAGCAAGATCCTTTGAGGTTTGAGCTCCCTGTGTTGCCTCTATCAAGAATAAGTTTTTAAGGATAATCACCCAGTGAGTATGACCCAGGTACCACACTCTGTCTCTAGCCCACCAGCAACTAGTTACCTAAACACTATTTGTGGAAACACATCAACTTGAACACAACACTAAACTCTTCCTAACAACTGGTACATGAGACAAAGATGAAGGTTGATTGTATCCTATCTAAGGATGTCGGTGCCTTATAATCTTGGAGTGTGCTCTGCCTTGGAAATTCCATTCTATGAGAGATCTGACAGTGTTTTAGGTGGCTATTTAATGAAAGGAAGAAGATTGCTTACTGGGGATATTTGAATTTCAAACAAAACAGGAATAATTTTTTAGTATAATCTTGTGTACCAAATATTTCAAGGGCCATCCTACCTCTGCCAGGCAACAGGCTTCACTGGCAACACCGCAGACCAACCTTGACTTGTCGCAGGAGACCTCAGGCTGCTGGAGCCAGGACCCCTGTCAGGAAACCAAGTGAGGGTGTTTTTTCCTCAAAATGGTAAGCTGAGGTCACTGCACAAGAGAGAGGACTGCTTAGGTTGACCCAGCTCTGGGCTCATCCAAAGTGTGTGTGGTTATCATCTTCAGGGTCAGCTGGGGGGATACAGACCAAGGAGGAAAGAGGAGCTAGGCAGGGGACACATGGAGCTAGAATGGAACAGAAGCAGGGAATCACAGTCTCAATCACAGGAATGCCCCTGGTTCACCAAACCGGTTGGAGCATCCATGAAGATAAAAAGATAATGAAGCTAACTAGGATGCCATAGTCATCCTCAACCTCATCTTGTCCCCAACCTGGAAACAAAAGAACTAGAAACACAAAAGCCAGCTTTTCTTTGCTTCCGTCTCCTCTTCAAGTGGAAGATAACACCTCACTAGTAGCTCTACCAGGTGCAGAGCATCTATCTACCTGGATTAACCAAAGACCACACCGCGAGTCAATGCACAAATAAATGGAGGCTATTTTCTTTGCTTCCGTCTCCTCTTCAAGTGGAAGATAACACCTCACTAGTAGCTCTACCAGGCGCAGAGCATCTATCTATCTGGATTAACCAAAGAGCACACCGCGAGTCAATGCATGAATAAATGGAGGTTACTGTCCATTAGAATCCAGTCACACAAGGAACCAGAAGGTCTGGGTCCAAACGTCACAGCCACTCCCTCTGACTAGAACCACACACACGCATTTGCTCTCCAAGAGCTGAGCCTCCTCGCCCATAAAGCAGCATTCATGACTGTCAGCTTCATCAGACCACATTAAGTGCTGAGTTATGTGAAGGAGTAGAAGAACTTGTAGCTTCTAAAGCTACTTCCAAGTATTAAACACCACCAAACGTACTCTCACCCAGAAGCAGCTTACAGCCCAGCCCTGTAGCATCCAAAATGGCAGCCACTTGCCACAGGTGTGTGACCACTTGACATAGAGCCAATATGAGTAACATGGGCTACATGAGGACAAAATACCGGGAGTATTTAAATATGATAAAATGATAACATTTTGATATATTGGGTTGAATAAAACATATTATTAAGACTTTTGCTGTTTCTTTTTACTTCCTTTAATGCGGCTACTAGAAAATTTTAAATTTCATATGTGACTCAAGCTCTGTCTCCACTGGCCAACTTTGGTCTAGATGGACCACAAGGCCTTGGCAATGAAGTAGGAAATCGGGAATAATCCAAGAACCAACACAACATGAAGAAGCACAACGTGTTAAGAGGGCTTCCTTACGCTCCATTAATGTTCACTGCTGACCAGGAAGGACAGTGAGTGAGGGGCACACAAACCCTGGCCACCAGTGTACCTGGAGAGCCAAACTAACTGTGTGGGTTTCCTCAGGACTCTTCTGACCAGAAAGGTAAACAAACATATAGAACTAAGAGACATTTAGGACAATCTAATCCAACAATTTTATTATTTTTTAAATGAAGACTGTAACATCCAGGGAGGGCTGAAATTTAACCAGTGTCACATAGCCTGTGAGCTACTCATGTATTTTCCATTACACCATTGTATGGTTTTTAGAGCTTGTCAACTTTTTTTTTTTGGCTTTGTTTTGTTCTGTTTTGTTTTCTAAGTGAAGCTTGTCCAAGTCAAGTCTCTCAATAATTCTGGGAAACAGTAACCATATCCATATTTGGAGATAAGAAAATGGAGGCCCTGAATGACTAAACACACAATTAGTTGTGTCGTGGTGGTGGCCGGAATCCTGACCTTCCACTGGCACTCTCCTCCACCGCGGGCTTGCTCTCCAGAACAGCAAGGCGTTGTACTCAGAGCACCCCCTCCGTGTGATGCCTGCCTCCTTCCTCAGGAACAATGCCCACGAGCATTCTTCCACCTAATTAAATAATGGATCCATGCTGATCTTTTCTTCCAAGGTCCGGGGCACTGTTTCCTCTTCACCCCATTCTGCTTGGGAATGTTGATTTTGGAAGACAGAACTAAAAATGCTCCAGCTGCCACTTCCAAAGCAGAAACCACCTCCAAATCCGTATTCAGCAATGAGCAAAACACCCTGGAAGGGTTGTGAGATCTTTGAATCTCTTCTCTCTGCAGAGCTTCCAGAGACAAAATGGGTCACCAATCAGCTCAGCTCCACAGATGGGTCCCGGTCTGTGTCCCAGGATTCAGAAAGAAATCAAATAAAAGTCATCTTGCATACCTGGTTCAGTCAAGGGGGGTCACTAATGATGACTGGTTGGGTATGAGGAGGAAGCGGGTGGGTGCTATGCTACGGGGACTCAGAATAAAGAGCCATGATCCAGTTAGGGTTCCCATTAGCGTGTTGTCTGACTAAGTTCTCAGAGAACCAGAACGATACTGTAAGTAGAGAACAGGGGGACGGACGGTCTAGCCAGAGAGGATGGAGACTGAGGAAATGCATGCACTGAGGCTGTGTGACCTGGGCGGGCTGTGCCTTTGTAGTGCTCTCCAGGGTCTCCCCCGAGTGAGGACGTCTTGGTGACACGTGGGATAACTCCTTGCCTGCCGATGGTCCTTCCCTCATCACGTGATCTCTCTCGGGATCCTCAGCAGCAACCTAAGAGCCAGGCAGGGAAACTATCACAATGCCCATTCTGGAGACTAGCACCTTGTCTGGTGGCACACAGCGGTGCCAAGGGGCAGGGTATTTTTGTCACCACCATATCCTCCCTATCCCTTCTGCACAACTGAGCAGCTGGAAGCTGTGATGCCCTGTGGCTTCCCCCACCTCCCCTATCTTAATGGAAAGTTACCATTTGGGGACATGTCTTCAGTAGGGTTGTATCTAGGCTTTTTTCGAAGCTTAACCACCTGGGTACCTCCATTCTTGTCCCCACCAGCTGGTTTTATGATTGTAACAAGAACTTTCTCCTTGTTTTCCTTCTCAAACTTGATTTAGCAGGCTGAGTACTTTCTCTTGTATAAAGCCTCAGGAGTATCTACCAATTCCTCTAACCAGGACAGGATTTCGGCTATGGTGGCACTGCCCCTTCTTGGACTTTTTTTTGCCTTCTTTACCTTACTCTTTTTACCAGCACCGCTGGCAGTAGCCTTCTTGGCTTGGAGTTTCTTCCTGTTAGTGTCTGGCTTCTCAGTTTCTTCACCTGCCATCTTGTAAGATGAGACTTAACATGGCTTTCATAGAAACGTTCAAACCACCACACTGAGCTGTCTTTAGTCTTTAAGAGCCAAAAAAATATTTCCCCAAACAAGCAGTGGGCCCTGCTGCACCAACTCCAGGACCCACAGGGACGGTGCACAGTAGGAGGCAGACATGAGGTAGAGGCAAGGTTGTCTCTAAGGAAGAAGTGGGCTGCTGTGGAGGTGGGGCTGGAAGGCCAGCAGGCTTCCACTAGCTGGTTGTGTGGGAAAGCAGGCCAGGCCAGGACATTAGCTTAGATAACTAGCTATAAGAAAGAATGGCATCAACACAGAGAACCCTTCCTGGTCCTTGTCGCAGTCCAAGAAGTTTCTCTTTGTAATCTTACGGATAAGCTATTGGAATCCCATCAAGTTAATTACAATCTGCCACATCCAATGCAACCCACCACAAGAATAAAGTCACTAAGGTGTATTTATAGTTATGGGGAACCAAGGGACCCTAAGCCCAGCCATGGTGAAGGCTATGCAGAACCAAGGCCTTAACCAAGGTGGAATCTGGGTTTTACTCATTGGTGAAGGGGGAGAGGCTTGAGGATGAGTGACTGTGAGAAAGGGGGGAAGGGGTGAGTGCTGTGAGCTGAGCTAGGCCGGAGGCTACATTTACCTCTGCAGGGTACAGAGGGAAGGATCTGCAGAGAGTCATCTCATTACACAACTGAGACAGTATCTAATGTTTTGGGGTTGGTGCTTCAGCTTTGATGCGTGATCTTTCAAGCCCCAGGTAATCATAGCCTCTATCTCACGGCTCCATCCCAGCCTGGGCACAATCCCAGCCCACACTGTGGAGCACTGGCTCTTCATCCCTGTCTACACCCAGCTCTTCGAGAAGACTACCACTGGCTGGACCAATGTGCATTGCTTAGAGCCACTGAAGAGATAAGGAAAAGTCCTGGCCAGCTCTGCACACATCCATACAGGGGAACAGGGCCAGGCTTAGCCAAAATGGAGACAAGTGCTCCTCTCGCAAGGAGAGTCACTCAATCAAGAATGACCAAGCCTCGCTGTGGCCCTAGCAGCAGCACCAGTGAGACAGCCTGCGTGTGTTCCCAGCCTCCTGCAGGGTCATTAAGTGCAACAGAGGAAACACCTGCCACTGGGCCATGCCAGGATTTTTATGTCATCTTCATCGCTCTGTGCTCCTCTTATTTATGATTATAGAAAAGATTCTTGGCAACCACCATCAGATCCTGAGGGCGCCTTTAATGTCCTCCATCCACCCTGACTGTGCCAGCAATTCCATGCTGTGCATTTATGCATCTCTTTCACCTGCAGTAAAATATTAGAAAAATGTAACGTCAGTAGAAATGCCTGTGAGGACAGTAAGGAGAATGAGACGCACCCCAATGCTGGGCTAGGAGTGCATGCAGGACGAGTGCAGGGCCTCCAGGCTTCCTGAAACCGGAGCTGCCTGGGGACCCAGGATGAGGGCACAGAGAAGCTCCCCATGCCAGACAGGTGTCTGGGGTGGCTCGGGGCACTGGAGATGGCCTGCTGGGCCCTTCTCAGGGTTAAGGACAAAGGCACATCATGGGACATAAGCTTTCTTGCCTGTCTGTAAATCATTGCTGTGTGGCTTCTACTTGGCTGTGGAAAGGACGTGCTGGGGTCCTGAAGTCCTTGGTGCCTTCCTGTGGGGGCCATGAACCATGCCTTAAACTTCTGTCTCTTTTGACTCCACTACTGCTACTGAGGGGTTCTGGATGAGCATTCCAGCTCCGAGCTATCGGCTGTGATGTGCTCAAGACTGGGCCTGGCTCTTTCCTGAGCTGCACACCTCTGCCCTTCACCCGTGGGGAGCGTCCAGCCTTGCTCAGGGCATGCCGCATGTGTCCCTGGGAATTGAAGGAAGAACCTCTGACAGCACATGCTGTCAGTTTAATGGTTCCTGCCTCTTGGCCACGCCCCTCAAGCCCCATCTGGGTCCTTTGGCTCTGCCCCTCGATCCTTGCACTTTACAGCCCCATGATTTACGTGTGGCTTTGTGGGGACAACCACATACGAACCATAACAGCAGTTAAGCAGCTGGTGCTGAGAAAATCCTACTAAATGTCTTTTTTTTTTCTTGTTTCAGAACTTTTGTTTGTTTGTTTATTTATTTTCATGGCCTGCTCAGCCTGCCCTGAGGGGCAGGGCTGGCGCAGCATGTGGTGCCAGGGATCGAACTGTGGTCCCTGCAGCCGCCTCTAGGCACTTCCTGCAGCCGCCTCTAGGCTCTTTAGACCACTGAGCCATCCTGCTGGGCCCCATCTTTTAGCTTTTTATTTTAGAATAATTCTAGGTTGAAATTCTAGAATTGCAAAGATAATGAAGAGACCTCGTCAATACCCTGCAATCATGAGCAATCTTACATAAGCAGCATCTGTGTGCCAAAACTCAGAATTCACGTTGGCACCTTGTAATTAATTAAACTTCACATTTTGTTTGGACGGCACCAGTCTTTCCACTATAGTCGTTTTTCTGCTCCAAGATCCAATTTGGCAAATAAATGATGCTAGTAATTCCACAAATTTGTACAGAGGATTTGGGAGCTGAAAGCCACCCCTGGGTCTCTGCAGGGCGAGTGCCTCAGGGGCAGGGCTGGGGTGGCAGCTCTGGAGGAACTCCCAGGCTGTGGCGGAGTCTGCTTGGGAGGAAGGCATTTTAATGTGAGCACAGTCCTAACGGGTTTTTTTCTCTTTCTTTAGACACCATATAGAATCCAATCTCCTGCTGCGTTTCTCTGATTTTTTTTTTTTTTAACCCTAAATGAAAAGATTTGAGGCTTTCTGGGTATACAAGGAAAACATACTATTTCTCTAGACTTTCAGTGCTTTTGATAACAACTGCATGGGAGGTTTTGCACATGCGTACTTCCTCTGCTTTGTACAGAGACCAATCAGCGTCTTCCAGTCACTGGTTCTGACACTGACTGAAGTGAGAGGGACGTGAGGGCTCAGGTGTATGAGGCTGCCTTTCACTTACTGGCTTAGGACACGCTGCCTGCTAGCGCTCTCCTGGAAATTCTTTGTGTCCTAGATCTCAGGGATGCTTATGAAGGCTTCATCACTCACCCATGGCTGATCCCTGATGCGGTCTCCACCTCCTCTCCCTGCCTCAAAAGATGCAGAGTAGAGCTGAAAGATCTGAGCTTCTGAATAGGACCCGGAGTCAGCCTGGCATCACTTTCTTAGAACAAACAACACTCCTATCACACAGAAGATCCAATAAGACTTAGGGCCTCTGCATGAGGAGTCAAGGTCAGCGATCAACTATTAGAACACAGGATGATCATAATGTCTCTGTCATTTAGGATATCGACGAAGTTTTAAGAGCACCACAGTTGGAACTGGGAGTGTCACACTGTGCTGCCCCAGCTCCTCTGAGTAACGAGACCCGTGGGTAGACAGCTGGCAGTTCAAGATGGAGGCTGTTTTATTCTCTTGTGCCTTCCCATCCTGTATGGGAGGGAAGGCTTTCTACCCTCCAAATGAATGACGCCCCATCATTTCCCCTTATGGGTTTGCTTGGTAGTGGTGGAGAAGACCATCAGGTAATGGGAACAAGAGGCTGAAACCGAGAACTTCTGGGCTCCACAGCAAGGCCACAGTTGTCTCACTCTGGGGAGTGGTTGGAAGGGCATGTTGAGCCAGGAGCCAGACAATAATCATGGTGGCCTAACACCTCTGCAAGATTTTAAAAAACAGTGTGTGTGTGTGTGTGTGTGTGTGTGTGTGTGTGTGTGTGCTTTCTGACCCTCCTTCAATGAAAATTTAAGAGAGATGGAGAAAACGAAAGTTCTATTTTCTCTTGAGCTTGAACTGGCCCAAGAATTTGAATACTTAACTACAAGTTGACCAAATGCTCCTGTTTCAGTACTTCCCCTGAGGAGAGAAGTAACCCCCGTCTTTTCACCTACTAACAGTGCTGGTGATAGCTGAAAGATTTCTGGGCCTGGCCACAATCAACGGGCTCTTGATAATTCGCTAAGGCCAACAGACAAGGGTGCAGGTAGACGTCACTGTATGGGATTAATAAGGCTGGTGGGGTGGCCCAGTGGGAAGTCAGTCATGTTTACTGGGAGAGGGCACAGGGGACTCAGCACCCAGGAGCAGCTCAGTTACCTGCGGTTCATTATTAATCACAGCATGGCAGGGTCTCTGGCAGAACTGACCGGCCCAGAGGCCCAGAGAGTGGGCTTCTCTTGAGCTCTTTGGAAGAAAACTAAAGAAAGATTTTCTTCTTTCTTTTACTCCTTTCTGTTTTTTTTCCAAGCCTCAAAATACAACCTAGCAGATTTTTGGAAAAAAAATGATCAAGAAAACACACTGCTTGTTACCAACAATTAGTTCAAACTTCAGCCAAGCAGCCCAATTGGTGGCTTGTGAAGCGGGCACTGATGCCAGATGGCCTGCTTCCGGTCCCAGCAGCCTCCCTCCCTGAACTTCAGCTTCTCCAACTATGAGAAGATTAAAAATGGTGCCCACCTCCCTGGTCGTTAGGAGAGCGAGTCAGACAGTCTGCTCCGCGCTTAGAACACGTCCCAGCCCACAGTGCCGCGGAGATGTGCACTGCTGTTAGCGCTGGGTGCAGTGTTCTCCAAACTACCTGACGTTCTTAGGAACCAGGCCCTGAAAAATCACACTCTGAGGGGCCGTCCCAGGACCGCTGAGGCTCAACGGCAGGCTGAAGACGCTTCATCTTCCCAGCCCTTCAGAAATGTTGGTCTTGGAGGGAGACTGGGTGGGGAAGCATTTGGACTGGATGATAGTGTGCGGTGCGGTGCAGTGCAGTGCGGTGCGGTGCGTGCCGATGGCGGAGTAGGACCAGGCAGCGAGAAGCGGCAGGGCATAGAGGGAACTACATGGTACTGTGAGGAGTGAGATAAACAGGCAACAGAACAGGGCGGCCCATTTTTGTTCAAAGTGGACGTGCACAGGATGTAGAAAGGACGCTAATCTGCAAAAGCCGTCGGGTCAGTGCTGTCTTTAAACTGCTCAAATCTGACCCCAAGTCCCACCCTGCTGAGCTGTGGGCCATTCACTCTTACGTGTCGCTGTGGCTATTTCCCTTCCCTGGAGTCACTAGAGCCTGCACGCTTGCACGGTGCCCAGAAACAGCCTGGCCTCCAGCCTCCTGGCCACCAACGCCCCAGTGCTAGAGCACACAGGCCACCTGTAGGCCCCAGGCTGCTCTTGAGCAGGAGCTCAGGCGTCCACAGCCCGTCCCCAAGCCCCACTCCCAACACCCACCCCCCCATGCCACCGGCCACAGTCTTTCTCCTCGGATGTCCTTTTCAACTCTCACGGCCTTCCACGATGGGTCGCACCCCTCTGCAACTTGGGGCTCCATGACTGGCCCCATTCCCGACCATGGGTGGGGCACTGTGTTGTCCCCTTTTCCAGGGCTCAAAAGGCCTCCCCTCAGGCATTCCTGCCCTAGGTCATGGCTATGAGACTCTCCCAGCAGAAACTGGGTCTGCCTTTCCGCTCTCCAAACTCCTGAGGCTTAGAATGGGACAAGGAAGGAGTCTGGAGAGGTCCCCTTCCCGCACCGCACCGTGGGCCCGTGTGCCACAGGGCCAGCCTGCCAGGTGTGTGATCCTCTGTGACTCCTCCTAATTTCTCCACACTTTCAGTAATAACTATGAATCTTTGATATTCAGAATATTTAAAGGTAAAGGAAGAAAATGGCAAGGAAGCAAGGCCTCTAGGGCGTATCCCAAGCGGTAAGCTGTTCTGGTCCGTGTGTGAATGGCTACACAGTGAGGCAGGCCAGGCAGAGCCTCACGTGGAGAGCTCAGGTCATGCAGAGGTGCCCCCTCCTCCAAGGCCCCTCGTCTACTTGGAGCCAGCTTGCTAGCAGCCCTGAGCCCGGGCCACTGAGTGCCCTGCAGGGTGTGTGTGTGTGCCTGTGGAGGGCTGGATTTCCAACCTGCCTCCTTCCTTCCCAGCATGCCTTAGTCCATCCTGTCCCCAGAGGCACAATACCCACAGATGTGGTTTGGTGTGTCACCACCTCCTGTCACCACATACCTTCACTGGAGGACAAAACAAAGAGAAGCAAGAGGGTCTAAGGCTTGCTCCTTCTGGCCTGCTCTTCGCAGGAGGTCTGGTTTGTTTGTTTTGGTGAGCTGGCCAGCTGTGAGCAGTTTTGTTGGGGGCTGTGGGATTAGGACTGTTTTCCCTCCTTTGTGTAATGAAGTCAGGTGAAAGGAAGGCTCCAGGCTGGAGAATGTCCAGCTCTCACTGCACTGCTTCCAGTGGCTTCTGCTCTTGCAGCCAAGCTGAGGGTGCAGCCTTCAGGGGCAGGACGGTGTGCCAGACACAGGCCTCTAGAGGTTCCCTCAGGCCTGGGAGAAAATGCTCCCGGCAGTAGTCAGCAAGAACCAGGCTAGGAAACCCCCTCTCTCTCTCCATCCGGGTCTGCAGTCTAGGCCTCAGGGCTCCGAGGGCTGCCAAAGGCCATTTCCCTTGCTCTCAGGAGATCCTCAGCTTCCCCAGGACACACAGTGAGCAGGGTCCTTACAGGATCTCTGGTCTAAAAGCTACTGGCATGCCGGCCCATAAGCATCATGCTACCACTCTGTCACCAGGCCTCCTATGTGACAGCATCAGTGCTTTAATTCTGACTGAAGAGTAACAACACTTCTATTCAGTGACTACTCCGTCTAGGCTTTTACCTTTAACCCGACTGCTGTCTCTCTTTCTCTGTCTCTCTCCCCCTTCACTTACATATATATATATATATATATATATATATATATATATATATATATATAATATATATATATATATAAAATATATTTTGACTGTTTCCTTCTCTGTCACCCCTCTTCCTCTTTCTTCTCCCCTTCCCTGATCCCTTTCCTCTTCTCTAATAGTAGGGTAGACTCCTTCCCCACAAGCCAAGCACAGGTTCAAAGCTGACCAGAGGCTGAAGTCACACTTACAGAGCGAGAAGGCTAGGTGACAGACACGTGGATGGGTGGAGGGCAGACATCTTTAACTGAAGTCCTCCCTTGGCAGGAAAAGCTTTCTTTGTAATCATCCAGCAAACACGTCCTTGCTATGTGTCAGCTGAGGTTCTAAGTCATTGGGATTTATCAGTGAACCAAAATCCCTGTCTTAAGAAACTGATAGGCCATTGGGAGGCGGGGACTCATAAGAAACAAGCGTTTTAACCTAAGTACATGTCAAAGATGTGAGAAAGAGTACTATGGAAAAGATAAAAAAGTAGTAGCAGAGTGGATGAGTAAGAATGGATGAGAAATGCATGAGCCCACTAAGTGCTTATTGGGTCCCTGTGTTTTGTACATATTTCCTAATTCAGTCTTCCCA
>PVJA010017657.1:0-41316 GCA_004027025.1 Myocastor coypus | reverse complement strand
AAAAAAAAAAAAAAAAAAAAAAAAAAAAAAAAAAAGAAAGAAATATTCAGAGTAAGCATTATCAACATGTTACTTGATCAATTTTCTCCAATTTCAGGACAATGACAGTAAAACAAGGGACAAAAATATAGAGAAATGAAATCTTAATATATGTATATGCATATATATGTTTTTGATAGTAGGGGGAAACCTTTTATAGATAAGTTACAAAGAAGAGGCTAATGAACAGTTTTGTACAAGAATTTTAACACATTCTATACAACACTTCACTTTGTCATCATCATCTATACAAACTCTTCATAGTTTACTTGACCGTCACCATCAGCATCTGCTTCCCCGATCGTTTCACCAGCCTCTTCATCTGTTTTCTCCGCACTACTATAACTATTACCACCCTTACTGAATACACAGAATGTTTCTCTCATTTCATTTTCACTGTCTCTCATTTTTCTTGCCGTCATTGTCAGAAATTCAGGGAAGTCAGTTGTACCAACAGCATCAGCATTAGCTTCAATAACCGTGTCCTGCAATTCTACCTCTGTGGGATTCTGCCTAAGAGACCTTATTACAGTTCGCAGTCCCTTTGTGGTTATAGTTCCATTGCCATCCTTGTCAGGCAATGGAAACGCTTCTTTGACTTCTGTAACCCGCTGTTGGGTCAGTTGGTCAGCCATGCTGCAAGCCCTACTGGTTTCCGAGACACAAACACCGAACTGACTTGCCCTCTATATTTTTATGTGAACTTGAATGAAAAGATAAGAAAAGCAACAGCCTCCAGGTGGCATGCCTTTTAGGGGAAACCAAGCCCAAGGTTGATATTCTGGTATCTCAGTGGCCCACCTGTGGTTAAAAAAGAAAAATTTAGACCTAAAAATCCCCAGTTGAGTAATTGGTCATCATCACTGAATGCTCAAGGAAAATTCTAGAACACAGGTCTTTTCTTTGAGGATTATTTATTCCTCTGCAAAAAAAAACAAAGAAAAAGGCCCTATGCGGGGTACAATACCCAACCTCCCCCACCTGTGCAGTGCAGCATGTGGAAGCCAGAGAGTTCAGACCCACAATCATGCTTCATCCTTTCGGTTTACAGCCCCAGACATGGTGCCATATAAGCTGCTTGAAGTCTCAGGTTACCAATCTGCAAAATGGAAGAGCAACATTTACCTCAGGTGGCTGAGTCCCTTGGGAGATGAAACACCCATGATGCTCAACCAGAGGGATACTTCAAGTGACTGTGGCTAGTGTCACGCTACTTATTTTGTGATTCATTCATTTACAGTGAAGACTTTTGCAAACAGAACTAGGGTAGGGGATTACGTGACCAGTGATGCCGTTTTTGGAATCCTTTGTTAGATTGTTAAAAATAAAGCAGGTGTTGTTGGTTGTTTCTTTGGCACAGACACCCATTTACACCTGTGTGGTTGCCAACAGTGGCACGCAAGCATGAAGGTTCTGGAGGAAGAGAAACCAAAGTGAGGGGAGGAGCAGCTCACTGGATGGCTCTCTGAAAAGTACCAGGTTGGCTGACCTCAGGCACTTCACCCACTAGCTAACCCCGACCCCAGAAACTTGCTGGAAACACAGGATCTGCAGCTCCATCCTGGAGCCCTGGGACCAGGCTCCAGAAGGTTCATAAACATCTGTCAATCCAGCTTCCAGACCATTTGTAAGGTCAGCCAGCATTAGTGACAAAGCAGGCAGGGTCTGAAGGAAGCCATGCCTCAAATAGCTAAGGCACCTCTGAAACCTTCTGAACAGAGGGGGTGCAATGCCACAGAGCATGGGGCCCCCAGCTGGATCTGATTCTTCTTCTGGAAGGGTCCAGACACATGATGGGCTCTGCTGTCCTCTTGAAGTTCATCTTCTTGCCTTGGGTGATGGAGTGTCCCGCCCCTGACTGTGGAACATGGTGGGTGGCTCGGCTTCCGGGGCTGCCAGATGTTCCAGAAGATGCTGATTGTTGAGAGCTCATAGTTTCCACACGAAGGTCAGCACAGTGGAGGTTTGTGTGTGGAAGTGTGTGAAAAAAACAGACTTCCCTCTGGCCACCACAGTCTTTCCCTCTTGTTTCTGTTCTTTATTTGTTTTTAAAGAGACATCCCAACTTCCTAGGTGGGTCTGCACAGCATCAGGATAGAGGGGGCAGCTGCGGGAGAGTCGGCCGTCCCCATGCTCAGCCCAGGCTGGCCTGAGTGCAGATGCTCACCTGCAGCTGCTGTAACGAAGTGCCGCAAACCACATGACCCAGCACACAGCAAACTCACTGCCAGTTCTGGAGGCCAAGCTCAAAGTCAAAGTGCCAGCAGGACCGGTTCCTGCTGGAGTGTGGAGGAGAGTTCACTCCTGCCTCTCCTTCTGGCAGCAGGTAGCAATCCTCAGGGTTGCTTGTACCATTTCAGTGTCTACTTATGTCCTCACACAGCCTTTCCAGTCTCTGTCATCACATGGCCACCTTCTTATAAGGACTTCAGCATACTGGATAAGAACACACCCTACCCTAGCATGACCTCATCCCAATTAATTACATCGAAAAGACCCTGCCACCAAAGATGATGATGACATTTTGAGGAGATTGGGACTTCAACATATCTCTTCAGGTAGACATAATTCAACCCTTAATGCCTGCCTTGGGGCAAATGAGGCCAGAGAAAAAAGTGAAGCAGGATGGAGACTGTGAGCTGTTTTATAGATGAGGTCACTGGTGCACAGAGGTGATGTCACAGTGAAGGGGATGCAGGCAGGTGGTGTGCTGTACGAGGACACTCGGGTGTGTGCAGGTGTGAACCTTGCTGTGCTCCACTCTTCAGCCTGCGTGTCTCCTGAGGACCATCCACCATGTCATAACGAGGAGCTTGCACAATGACCAGCTGGGCTGGAAGCTGTTCTGAGTAGCAAAATCATCCCAAGGCCCAAGGATCAGCACCAGTCATCATGGCTGCCCGTGGAACCACAGCCTCATCTGTGTAACCACAGGGCCTGGGAGCTAGCACTCCAGGGGCACATGCAGTGTGGCTCACAGCTCTTCTCTATTCAAACCACCCAGGGCTTCTTAGAGAAATGCTGGAGTACAGACTCTAACCTTTGGAACCTCTGAAAACAAAGAACCTATCACAGACTGCAAGGTCAGGTCACAAAGGCTCAGAAGCCTAAGGCAGAGGCTCCCACCAGCCAAAACGGGGATGACCTGCACAGCAGAACTCATCTGTGAGTTTATGCAATACTCTAAAAAACTGCCATTGATCATTTAATGGAAGGAAGTTTTCACTAACTTGAAAACTTACAAATTAAATATGAGATTCCAGCATATAGATGACTTTTCTTCATAAAGGTATATCTAGTAAAGACTAAAGGATGAGGGCTGTTTCTCTTTCTAGATTATTTTGTCTCACAAATAAAAATGGAATGATACAATGGGAATGTCAGACTGCTAGATGTGGTGATGTGCGTGTGCAATTCCAACCACTTAGGAGGCTGAGACAGGAAGATCACAAGTTCAACTCCAATCTGGGAAACTAGGTAAGATTGTGTTTAAAAAGATTTTTTTTGAAGATCAGAGGATGTAGCTCAGTGGTAGTGCTTGACTAGTACCTAGAATGCAAAATCCTGGGTTTAATCTCCATTACCAAAACAATTTTTTTCAAAAAAATTAGAGGCTTACCACAATGCCACAATCCCTAATGAATTCAAATGTGGAGGTGTGGAGCATCAGTGGCTAGCCAGCTAGGTGTTAGGGGCTTCTAGATGAATAAACACCCCTCTTTTGTAGCCATTGTGTAAAATCATTACACCCAGAGCACATCAAGCTTCTATCTCTAGCTACTCATTACAATAAATATAGGAGATGGATTTGCTATAACAAAATACCTGAGGCTGAGTACTTCATAAAGAATAGAGGTTTGTTTAGACTACAGTTTGAGTTCCAGCACCTCTCTAGTGAGGCTGCTTTGGCTGTATCACAACATGACATATGGCATCACTCAGGAACACATATTAGAGGGAGAGGTCACACGCCAAGACAAGAAGCCAGAGAGGAGGGGCCAGTCTCACTGTTCTATAACAACTCACTCTTGTGAGAAGTGACTGGAATCTGAAGAGAAATACATTACCCCTTCCCAACAGCCTAACTGTCTTCAGAAGGCCTAGCTCTTAGTCTACCACTGCTTAACACTATACACTGAGGACCAAGATTCCAAAACAGGAGCCCCTTGGAACATTCCACATCTCAACCACAGCAAGGAACAAGGGAGCAAATTAAAGGGCACGAAGAGGATGCATTCAGCAATTCCAGACCATGACAAGGTCTACAGCAAGCTAAATTAATTGCAAATCAGAGAAATGAGCTAGAGGTAGGCCTAGAGCGAGAGGGGGCAGCTACAGAATAGTAGAAGTTTCTGATAGCAAGTGATTGCAACATGTGAATGTTTTGCAATTACACCTCAAACAAGTTGATTAAAAAAAAAAAAAAGTACACAGGGCCAGGGAGATAGCTCTGTGGCACAAGTGTCTGCCTGGCAAGTGCAAGGTCATGAGTTAGAACCCTGGTGTCTTAGTTACTTTTTATTTGTTGCTGGGACAAATACCCAACACTCAAAATGAAGTTAGCTCACAGTTACTAGAGGTTTCAGTCCATATTCAGCTGGCCCAAGGCTGAGTGGAGCAGGACAGAGAGCATCCAGTTCATGGTTGTGGAACAGCAACACAATGGTGACAGAGGCAGCCAACCAAACACAGCAGCAGAACAACAGCAACAGCTTAAGTCTGTCTCTCTGTCTCTCTTTATATTGCATTCAGGCTCTCTGCTTTAGGATATCCACCCTAGACCACACCCACAATCTCAGCATTACTCAGACTGATAATCCCATCAGTACTAAAACACAATCCCAGGGATCATGAATCAAGTCTCAATCTATAGAAGCCACGCCCCATTATTGTATGAGGCTTTGGGGGGACAACTAGACATAAACCGTAACACCTGGTCCTGCAAAAAAAAAAGTAAAGAAAAGAACATTTGGACACTGACTAGATATTTCATGATTTGGGAAATTATTTTAAATTTTTTAAAAATTTGAAGTTATAAGACTTCTGTGTGGTTCTTTTTTAAACAGTTCTTGCCCTTTTGAGGTAACATACCTGAGTGACATGCTGTCTCTGCAGCGATGTGACTCCCCAGCCAGGGCCAGCAGGGTGGCTGTCTTCCTGGATTCTCTGAATAACAAGGAGAATTGAAGACTAGAATCTGGGGGCTAGGATTTCAGGTAAAAGGTGGTAGAGGCAAACATGTGCCACTTCTGGACCACCTCTGTCTGGTAGTGACAATGCTTGAAAAGAGTAAAGATGCTTTTGGGATATAAGTCATTTCTGCAGTATCTCTGCCAAGAAACATCCCCTGGAGCTAATGACAAGAAACATTAGACAGGCCTAAGTCAAGGGATATCTTCAAAACAGCTGACATTTACTCTTCAGAATGCCCATGTCCAATAACAGACAGTGGCATGTGGGACATGCATTAAACACTATCTTCACTTCAGTCACTGTGCTCCTCACACAGAGTTTCCTGTTCCTAATGCACACGTTGGAGTGGGCGTGGTGTTGTACAGCTCTAATCTCAGCGCTGTGGGAGTCCAAACAGGAGGATCATAAATTGAAGCCTCCTCTATGCAACTTTGACTTCGTGAGACCCTGTCTCAGAAGATTAGAAGGGGACATAGGCAGGGACGTAGTTCAGTGCAGAGGCCTGGGACTGAATCCCCAGTGCTGAAAAGAATGACACATCATTTAAGTACTTAGGATTGAGAGAATGAGATTCATTAAACCACACACTCATGCACACAGCAAAATGTGCAGCATCTGGATCTTGGTAAGGATGTGTATCAGGTCTTTGCTCGATTCTTATTATCTTCCCAAAGTCTGATGTTATTGTAAAGTAAAAAGGTTTTGAAGTCCTTTAAGGATATTAATTCAAAAGATTCTTTTCCAAGTGAACCTATCTTGAAACAGTACTTTACAATTCTTTTGTTTAGAGTTTTATCAACCACTAAAACTCCCACTTATATTTTATACTTTTGTCCAGGTGTATTTTTGTTTCCAGACTAATTTGGCGTTCAAAATAATCACTGGTGCTAATTTGACATTGCCATTTAAATTACCCAAGGATCAAAATTAAGTTTATAATTAGCACATAAATATTCTTTATTGATTTTCAACTTTTTAATTGTATGTATTTGATACAGGATCTCATTATGCAGCTCAGACTCAGTGATCCTCCTGTTTTTCAGTCTCCCCACTGCTGGTATCACAGGCATGTGCTGCCATGCCCATTCTCAGTGTCCTGCTCAGTATACCCAAGAGCAGGACAGCTCTTCGCATGCGTACGGTACCAGGGATTGAGCCACGGTCCCTGCACTCCCCTCAGCAGGTGCTTAGTCCACTGAGCTATCTCACTGGCCCTGATTTTCAACATTTTAAATAAATATTATGTTTAATAAATTGAGCTTCAAACAATAACATTTTTTTTCTTTTTTGCAGTGCCAGGGATTGAACCCAGGACCCTGTACTTGCCAGGGAAATGCTTATTCTACTGAGCTATCTCCCCGACCCCTACAACACATTTATAGAGCACCAGCTGATCACAGGGCACACACACCAGGCTAGGTCAGAGTACACTGAACAGAGTGGACCACATCCTGCCTTCCTTTCCTGCACCTGACTCCTTTCCAGTAGTCAGGCAAAGAAGTCAAGAAGTGATTTCAGCAGAGTGTGAATGGAGTAAGCAAAGTCCACACAAAATACCCAACAAGCACTAGTGTGTGGCCATATCAGATGGGCCTGAGGCGAGGTCCCACCAGCTGGGCCTACTGCCCAGCCCTTTAGCTGTAGGGCTTATTCCAGGCAGGCACTCTAAGAGGCTCTCAGCTACTTATTGACATTTTGGTAACTGCAGGGACCCAGAGGTGAACATAACAGTTGGCCACTGGGCTAGCTGAAGTAGACCTAGGGCCACAGGAAACTTGGGCTCCAACCGAATGTTACTGAGTAGGTCTAGGGGTGTGTGCATATGTCTGTGTGTGTGTGCACGCGCATGCGCATGTGTGCTGAAACAGAGTTTCACCATGTCTCCTAGGTTGGCCTTTAACTCAACAATCATTCTGCCTCAGCCTCCCAGAGTGCTAGGATTATAGGCATGAGTCACTACACCTGGTTTTTTAGTAGGGAACTATCACCAGCATTCTTTGCTCAGACCTATGGCTAAATTTAGGAGCACTTAACCTCCTCCTAAGGGGAGGGCATACATACACACACACACACACACACACACACACACACACACACCCTCAACCAGTGCAAGCAAAGAGAGCCTGACAATGTCCTAGCAATGTCTGGAGAAATGTTTGGCATCACAGCTATGAGTATTCACTGACATCCACCTGGGCAAGCCCAGAGATGCTGCCAAATAGCCAGGAATGCTCAGGCCACTGCCCCTCAACAAAGGATGGAATAAATGAACGTGTCTGAAGTGAAGCATCAGGAAATTTGATCATTCTCCCCACCTTGTCCACAGATGCCTTCCTGGCTATGCAGGTCATAGTTCAATAGAAATGGCCTTTCAGTGATTTTATTATAGTATAGCTTATGCAATCAAATTCATGTGAACAAGAAATATAGATAAGGGGAAGTTAAGTTGTTATAAATGTAATGAGTTAATTTCAAAACATGTAATGCTGTGCCCCAATCAAAGAGAACTGAAAATCCTCTAGTTCCCTGATTTTGTGGGTAAGTTTCCTTGGTAATCATGGACCTTCCTTAAACTTAAACAATCAGCTTCTTGGTTGAACCTGCTTGCGATCCTATTTCTATATTTTTAAAATAGATTTTGGAAGGCAAGAAACACCAAGACTTGTTCTCCCAAGGGCCCAGGGTGTGCAGGATCTTGGTAAAGGGTTCTCATTTGCTAAGTGATTATTTCTGGGCTAACAAGAATGAGAAACAAAAATTATTATTCTCCTTAGCATGCTGGGGCATAGCAGTTAGAGTTGCGCCTGTGTTGGTTTTTCAAGAGTGGCCAGCCATCAAGCTGTCACCTTGCCTCACCTCTCCACGTACTAACCTCCCAGGGCCCATGTCACACAGGGGTATTGAGAACACAAAAGAATCCCTCAAATTCAAAGCTAACTTATTCAAACCCAAACCCAAGGCTCACAGGCTAATTCAAACCAAGGTTCTCAGCCAGGGCCAATTTTGTCCCTATGGGACATGAATCATTCTGGGAGATAATTTTTGCTGTCATAATTGGGGGACCAGATGTTCTAGGCATCTAGGGGATGGGAGCCAGGGAAGTTGTTAAGCATCCTGCAGTGTACAAGTCAGACCCACAGTAAAGAATTACTTGGCCCAAAATCTCAGTAGCACTCGGGTTGAGAAACTGCTCAAAATAGTGGAGACAATTCTACCCTCATTTATACAAGGAAGATGAAAGGTCTTCCCTAGAGAAAGAAACCTCGAATCTGCTATTTTCCAGGAGAGCATATCCCTGAATGTCTTGCTCTGTGTGTGCTCCAGCTCTCTAAGTACAATGTCAAAGAAGATATCAGCTCAAGAACTAGATCCCAGTGTTCAAAACCCTCCTTGAAGATTGAGGAGATAGCTCAGTAGAATAAGTGCTTGCCTGGTAAGTGCAAGAGCCTGAGTTCAGTCCCCAGTTCTGCAAAAACAATAAGAACAACAACAAAAAACCCTTCTTGAACTTTACAACTGTGTGACATTGGGTGAGTCACTTGTGTGTCTCTCTCTGCCTCAGTTGATTTATCCTTGACATTGATAAAATGGTAATGCACCAAAACCAGGTGTGGTAGATCATGCAGATAAAAATAATTATTCCAAGTAATACATCTAGAATAGACTAGTGCCCACATAGAATAAGTGTTCATAGTGTATAACTTTTTTATTTGTTTGTCTTTTTCTTTTTTGTGGGACCAGGGTTTGAACTAATGACCTTGCACTTGCCAGGCAGGTACTTGTGCCACAGAGCTATCTCCCTGGCCCCTGTCTTTTTTTTTTTTTTTTGAGACTGTGTCTCACTATGCAGTTCAGTCTGACCTTGAACTCACTTTTGTAACCCAGGCTGGTCTCGAACTCACACTGATCCTCTTGCCTCAGCCTTTCAAGTGCTCGGATTATAGGCGTGCGCCACCACACCCAGCCATTGTGTATAACTTTCCCTCAGAAATAGCCAACAATTTCATCAGAAGTTCAGTTCTGGGAATTTTTTTCTTTTTCTTTCTTTTTTTTGTAGCCCATGTGCAAAGATAAATCAACTGCGGAAGACTTCGAAAAACAAAAGAATTATGAGGTGAGCTGGTTAGGGATTTGTGGGAGGCAGGCATGCTATTTTTCTTCCATGTGCTATTTGTCTTTGGGCGTGAACCTCACTAACACATGACTTTCTGGGGCATCTGAGACTGGGGCCAGGTTCCTCTCAATTTCACATTTAGCAGGTGGAACAAGAACCAACCATCACACATGGACCAAGCCTTGCAAACTAGCCAGTTACTGCCACTGAGATGAAAACCAGTTTCTGAAAAATAAACCTGTCTGTGGCAAGAGGAGACTGCTCCCTTCTGGGTAACAGTCCTTTAGAACCCAAGCCCTTTGGGGTGGGAGGGATTTTGTGCAGATGGAGCCTTGAAAGCATAAGCCTAACTTTTGGCAGGAGGGACAGTCTCCAACTCCAGGGAGAACCCCCATGTGACATCCCTAACAGAAGACATGCCCTCATGCTGGCCACACACACAGAGATTGGACACTGAAGTCATGTCTGTAGTCAAAACAACAGGTAGCATGGATGCAGCAGAGAAGGAGCACTGGGGCCTCTGCTACTATATTTACTACCTACATTTACCACTCATTTAGATTCTTTACATAACTCTAGGATGGAACCAACACCATCTGAACTTTACAGATAAGAAAACAATCTGGAAGGAGCTTTGAGTTCAAGGTCACTGAGCAGAGGGTTTAGCAGGCTGGACTGATGCAAACCTGTCTGGGAATAACCCAGGTCTCCCCATAGCACTCAAGGATTCCTAGGGATCCCTAGACCTGCCTGCTGGCTGCCCTTAGGTTAAATAACTGTGAGCTAGAAGGCAGGTTTGGGGCCAGGTGAGTGGAATCACAGGAAAGACTAGTGCAAAACAGAGGCTGCATTCTCTGCTCCAAGGTTACTCACTCACTCGGGCTCTGGCTGCTGGTGGCCAGACACAGCCCACATGGATGAGAGAGCAAAGGAAGCCACAAAGGGACAGCACAGGGTATCGATAACGTGAAGGTGCTGGGCCCTGCATCAAATCCTTTCACCATTTTATGCAAAAACTTATTCTTATTTTGTGAGGCCTCTGCCAACTCAAAGCCATAACCAGCCCGGGAGGACAGGGGTGCAATCAGATGTCTGAATTGAGGCTTGAGCTTGGGTTGTCTGACCAAAGACCAAGCTCCTCCTGCTCCCCATGGCAGCAGCATGTGAGTCTGCAGCAGGGTTTCACTAACAGTGAAGCCACAGGGCCCCAGAATTCCACTCCTAGGTGTGTGCCCACGAGAACTGAAGACAGGTTCCCACACAGACCCACACACTGATGTTCCCAACAAAGGTAAGAATTCCTCAAAAGGCAGATGCAGCTCAAATGTCCATCAGTCAGCTCTCAGTGGATAAATAAAATGTTGCCACCCATACAATGGGACATTACTTACAGATAAACAGGAATGACATACTGACAAACCCCAAAATACAGGCAAACTTGGGAAGCACTGCACTCAGGGACAGGAGGCCATATTTATATAATTGCATCTGCCACCATGACTGGACTAAGGAATACCCAGATAGCTGCTGAACACCGGGGGTGGAGGGAGGCAGGGCATTTTGAGGATGTTTCCAGAAAAGAGCGGCACTTGAACTGGTGGACTGAGAATGAGGATGCAGCCTCTCCAGCCAGGTGGGGCCCAAGCACCCCAGGGAAGGGCCCGAACTATAGAACAAAAAGAGGAAGAGGGATTTGCTTTCAGTCTGAGCTGGAATGTCTGCATTTTTACAAGGTGAATGCTGTGGCCGAATGTCATCTAACCAAAGGGCAGGCTCATAGAGCACTATACCATGTCCTCATCCACCTCACTCGCTGGATCTGGCACCCCGCAACTTCAGGCCCTTCCCCAAAGTTGAAATGACCACCATAAAAGGTCAACATGTTTAAAGAATTCAATACACTGAGGCAGCCCTGGCAGCACAACTAAAGACACCCATGAAAGAGGCTTCTTGAACTGCTTCAGCAGTGACAAGATCAATGGGATACTTAAGTACAAAATGAGGGAATGTATTCTGAGGAGTAATGGCAATGAGTCTTTTACCATAATTTTTTTAAATTAAGCATTCACTATATTGGGGCCAGGGAGATAGTTCAAAGGTCTAAGCACCTACCAGGCAAGCACAAGAACCTAGGTTCAATACCTGGTACCACAGGGCGCACCAGCTCTGCACTGAGCCAGCCATTGAAACCACGGGTATTGGTGCACACCTGTAATCCCTGTGGTGGGGAGGCTGAGGCAAGAGGATCACTATGAATTCAAGCTGTGTAGAGAGACCCTGTACCAAATAAATAAATAAATAAATAAATAAACAAACAAACAAATAAATAAATAAATAATTTTTAAAATTCAAAACATATTTTTTTGATCCCACTTTGCATCTGCTCTCAGACACAAGTGCTTCTGGCTTTGGAATTGTTTGTTACAGACCAGGGTATCCGTACATCTTCTAACGAGTTTGTTTCTCGAGGAAACCCTAGCTAATACAGATTGATATACAATATTGAGAATGAGCACATTTATGGGGATAGAAAATATTTGGTGATTGCCAGGGGCTTGGAGAAAGGGGAAATAGGAAGTGACTGCTTAATGGATATGGTGCTTCCATTTAGGGTGATGAAAAAGATTGTGGAGCTAGATGATAGCTGTATAATCCTGTGAATGGACCAACATATTGAACTATAGGCTAAAGGGGAATTTATGGGGTGTAAACTACATTTCACTTAAATATGTTATTAAAACATAAAAGTAAAAGTCAACAAAAGGAAAGACATCAAACTTAAAGACATGTATTCATCAAATAATGGAGTCCAGCAGCTGGTGAGAGCTCAACAGACTAAACTGTCTGCTTAGGCAAGCGCAGGGACTGAGGTTGAATACCAGCACCACATGTCCTGCCATCCGTGCCCCCAAGGTGAGTTGAGCTGGCCATAGGGGAAAATAAAAAAAGAATGGAATCCAGAGTGGAAAGACTGCCTCTACAATTTGAGAAGATTTATAGAGCATGTATCTGTAAAGGAGTAGTTATCTAGAATTTTAAAAATATCAAAAGAACTCAGTAACATCTCAAATCAAATAACCCAATTTAAAAATGAATAACAGGGCCGGCAAGATGGCTCAGCATTCTAAAGCACCTGCTTAGGCAAGCTTAGGCAACTGCAAGGACCGAGGTTCCATCCCTGGCACCACTTGCTGCCTCAGGATAGGCTGAGCTGGTTGTAACATAAATAAATAAAGTTTTTTTTTTTTTTTAAAAATGAGTAACAGACTCCAACAGACCTGTCTGCCCAGATGAGACCCAAATCAGCATGTGAAAGGATGCTCTACTTCTCTGATGCTGGGAAAGAGCAGGAAAGTGAGGAGGGATGCGGGGAGGAGGAAAAAATCCAGAAAATAAGAAGCACTAGCAAGAATGTGAGGGTTAGAGCCATCGAAGCTGTTGGTGGGGACATAAAATAGTGCAACTGCTCCAGGAAACAGTTTTGAGGTTCCCCCAAAACTAAAAATAGAACTACCCTATGACCCAGCAATCCCACCCTGGGTACATATCCAAAAGAAGCAAAGGCACGGTATCGAAAGAGGTATTTGCACACCCACGAGCACTGCAGTACAATAGCCAAGAAGGGAGGCACCCAAGTGTCGGTGGGAGGACTGACTATGTATTGATATAATGCACTATGACTTAGCCTTAAAATACAGGAAAATTCTGACACACACCACAACTCCAATAGTCTCTGAGGACATAGGTTAAGTGAAATGAGCTGGTCACAAAAGGACAAAAGCTGTATGAATCCACTTTCATGAAGTGAGTAGTCAAATTCATGCAGCCAGAAAGTAGAATGGTGGTTACCAGGGGCCAGGGAAAGGAGAGGTGTTTGGAGGGTATAGGGTTTCAGTTTTGCAAGATGAAAACGTCCTGTTTCACTTGTTTCCTATGAGAATACACCTCACACAACTGAAGAGTATTACTAAAAATGAAGATCTTGTTTCTTTTTACCACAATAAAAAGGTAAAAAAAAAAAAAAGACACAATCACACACACACACACACACACACACACACACACACACACACACACACGCAGCAAGGCTAAGGCGCCTCCACTGACCCCCAAGGAGCCCTCATCACAACACTGTACCTCCCTGCCCTGGAGCCAGAAATCGAGGGCAGGAGCCACACCTCTCCTGCCAGAGCTTAGCCCGACACCTGGCTCCTAGCAGAAGGTAGATAAACATTTACTAAATAAATTGTGGAGCCATCACATGGCAAAGTGAGGCAGGCCCAAGTATTCCATTCACACTGAGGCTAACTGAGGCCTGGCAAAGCTAGCAGGTAGTGAGGGAAGAAGAGTCTCACTATCCCAGGTGAGCTGTAGGCTCCGTCCACACCAACTCCCTGCAAAACCACTTGTGATTCCTCTCACTATGGAATGTGCATCATGACTCTCACATGAGACCACTGATTCTGAACTATCATGGGTCATAAACCCACTTGATAATCCAATTCAATTTTGTCTTCTTGTCCTAAAATGACACATTCTATGAAACTTAAATGAAAGTTTTCAAAGGGTTCCCAGCCACTCAAGGAGCTCAGGTAAGAAATCCCTTTCCATTCTGCTACCAGAGTGAGTTTGTTTATCCTCAGGACTTCCTTTTTATTTTATTTTATTTTATTTATTTTTTTCTTGTTTCAGAACCTTTGTTTGTTTAGTCACTAATTTTTATGGCCGGCTCAGCCCGCCCCAAGGGCAGGGCTGGCGCAGCATGTGGTGCCGGGAATCGAACTGTGGTCCCTGAAGTCGCCCAAGCTTTCCCAAGCAGGCGCTTTAGACCATTGAGCCATCCCGCCGGGCCCTCCTCAGGACTTCCTATGACCATCGACATCAACTGAGGGTCCCATTTTAAATTCACAGCCCAAGGTGCAGCCCCTGTGGATCTGGTAGTTAAGTCCAGGGTAGGGCCCAGGGGTCAGCAGCAGTCAGCACACCAGAAGGTTCTTGGGCCAGCAGCTCTCCAATACACAGGGTGTTGCTGCCTTCAGAGCTGTCCTCTTGAGCTCCTGGCCTCTCCTTCAGCTGCCCACTGAACCTGGCTACCAGAATGTTCCACAGCAATCCAACAAAGGCCATGCCGAGCTCAAAATGAGTCTGATTGAAAAAATATACAGGAAATGCCTACATTTAAAAAAAATACCATAGTAACAATTACACCGCCCATTCTCCCTCATTCACCCCACCTTTGTTGCTACCACACACCCCCTCACTCACCACTGCACGGATCTCCCATCCCACTGAACACTCACCCCACTGTTCTCGCCGCTTTCTGAAGCAGTTCTAGAAGTCCTCTCTCCTGTCCTCAGTGGCACTATCGTGGCTGCCTTGATGTCCTGAATCAATTTAAAACATTGTCTTCTCCTGGTCATTTTGGCTTTGAGGAAAGAATCAGAAGCGGCACAGTGCCAGCTCCAGTGAACAGGGCACACAGCGATGTTGGTACAAGTCTGCTTTTCTGTTCTATGGCCCTGAGCAGCAGCATTTGCCATATTTTTTTTTTAAATCACATCTAGTGAAGACCCTCACAAAAGGGGGCTTCCCAGAACTGCTTTAGAAGGTGGCAAAAATAATGGGACAGTTGAGTTCCACGTGACGGGGAGTATTTGGGGAGAGGATTAATAATTTCTTATTATAAGAAAAGTATGTCTTTTCTTATAATAAATTTTTAAAACTTTAAATATTCACTGAGCCGGGCGTGGTGGCACATGCCTGTAATCCCAGCACTCGGGAGACTGAGGCAGGAGGATCAGTGTGAGTTCAAGACCAGCCTGGGCTACAAAAGTGAGCTCAAGGCCAGCCTGAACTACACAGTGGGACCCTGTCTCAAAAAGACAAAAAATAAATAAATATTCACTGTATATTTTGATCATACTTTGTATCTCTGCCCTATGAGTGCCCCTTCTCCTCTTCAGTCACCAAACCAGAAGCCAAGGGGCTGGGGAAATAGCTCAGTGGAGTAAGTGCTTGCCTGGCAAGCGCAAGGGCCTGAGTTCAATCCCTGGTTCTGCCAAAAACAAAAAACAAAAACAAATAAACAAACCAAGCCAGAAGCCAGAACATCACCTCGGATGACCTGTAGCAGCCCCCCACCCCCGTCCTGACACCACCAAGACCTTCAGGGTACCTCTGGGCCCCTTCTCCCCAATATCCTCCAAGCCCTGGCTCAGGCTCCCAGCTCATGCTCCTTGCTTCTGCCTAACCCTGTACCTCATCCTCCATCCCACAGTCCTGACCATGCCCACTGGTGTCAAATATTGGAAGGAGAGAGGGGCAAAACCGGGTGAGTGGGGCTGAGCTGTGGAAGCTTCTGGGTGTGTAGATGCTTATTCTGTGGCCATTGTCGGAATCACAAATTATAAACTGAGTCTAGGCCGGGTGTGGTGGTGCATGCCTGTAATCCCAGCACTCGGGAGGCTGAGGCAGGAGGACTGGTGCAAGTTCAAGACCAGCTTGGGCTACAAAAGTGAGCTCAAGGCCAGCCTGAACTGCATAGTGAGACCCTGTCTCAAAAAGAAAAAAAAATAAAATAAAATAAATAAATATAAATATAAATAAAAATAAATAAAAAAATAAACTGAGTTTAGAAGACATCCAAGGTCATCCTTGTGCTGCTCTCTGAGCCAGATTGGACTATGGAAACTCCCTGTTCTTTTCTGATCATAGCTGAATGCCATATGTCTAGTGACTGCTGTGGTGCTTGCCAGGCAAGATAAGACCTGCTGAGGATGATAAGGTGCCTAAAGAAACTACCGCTTCCTCATTGCCTGCTCCTCCTCAATCTGGTCCTTACAAGATAGCTTTGTTCTTCTTGCCAGCCCACAGTACCCATGCTCACTGTTTCCGGAAACCGCTGTGCTTTGCATTGTCCTTAGCACAGATGTAATCAATTAAATATCAAGGTTCTGGCTGCTTTTGTGGTCTTTTGTTCCCCACAAGCAAACGGTCATCCCAGATCCCTGCTGCACTGATATTTTGTGTCTTGCTCTTTATTCTCACCCTGTGCTGCTGTAGCTTCCCAGTTATAGACTGCAGACTCACTGCAGGGGCCCCTGACAATGGGCAGCATGGAAAGGGTCTATGATAGCTCATTTCTTTTTTATTGTTGTTTTGCCACTCTGGGGATTGAACCCAGGGTCTTGTGAGTATTGGGCAAGCAACCTACCACTAAGATACATCACAGCCCATTTTTCTTGGTCTTCCTGCCTCCTGGGAGGCAGAAGGTCACAGGCAGGCAGGTGACCTGGCCTAGAACAAGTTCATGTGGCCGAGCAGAGACTGAAACAAAAATTAAAGCCCTTTTCCACCTCTCCAGCCCCTACCAATCCCCAGCCCCTCCCACACCACCCCACTGCACAGTGGCCTTCCTCTGACCTTCCCAAAGCGTTTCTCCAGGGCCTTTGCCTGTGCTGTTCCCTCCACTTGAAACCCTCTTCCTAGAGAGCTTTCCATAGTTCACCATCAAGGTCTCAGTTCAAAGGTCATTTCCTGAGAGGCGATTTTCTGTCACTGTCCAATAGATTTTCTTCCTAACTCTCTAATACCCCATGATCACATGAGCTTTGCCCGAGTAGTGTTTGATTTCCCCTCCCCAACCCGAAGATGCAGTCAGTCATCAGCCGGTCAAGAGTGTAGGCATACATAGTAGGTGCTCAGAACGCCTTTTAAAATGAGCAAGTAAGTGAATAAACTTGCAGTTTTAGGGACTGCTTACCCAAAGCCAGATCCCAACATACCTGATTTTGGCTTTCCTGAAAGCCAGTTCCTCTTCGTTGCCAAAATCCAGGGACACATCCTCCGTGTCGTCCACCAAGGCCTGGAGGAACACAGGGACACATGGTAGGCCTGCTCACTGCTGTGCACACCGGTCTGGCCTCCACCAGGCAGGGGCGTGTAAAGGAGTCTCTGTACACCTCTCTGGCTTCCCTAGGGGCTCGACCCTCGGGAATGCACAGCCTTCTCCCTTCTCCTGCCACAGGGTCTCTGTATCCCTTCCCGGGATGTGGCGCACCCCTCCTCGCGGCCTGTCCAGTGCTGCGTAGGCTAATCCCAAGGCTGCTTTCCCTACCCCGCCAGAGCATCAGTGCAACTCTACCTGCTTCATCCTCAGGCTAAGGACCGGGAGAGCGACAGGGCTGCAGCCTGCGCTCCGCGGGTAGGCCTGGCGCAGGTGCGGGCGGGGCGGGCGCGCGGCCAGGGCGCAGTCGCGAGCTGGGGAGGGGGCGCGTCAGAGGCGGGCGGGCAGGGCCAGGAGGGTCCGGGGAGCGCGCCCAGGACATCACAGGCCGGCTCAGGCCTGCGCGGCGAGGGGACGGATCTGAGATACCCAGGACAGTGATCCCGGGAGGAACCGCGGATCCCGCGATGCTGCGGATGTTCAGAAATGTGGGGTGAGCACTGAGGTAGTGAATAGATGCTGTGCTTGCCTGGCCACCCGTCAGAGCGGTGCAAGAGCAGGGCTGCTGAGGCCCTAAGGAAACGCAGATTCCCTGGGCCTGCGTAGGCGTCCTAAGGGACTGGGGTGGAGCCCTGGAACCAGCTGGGGAACTGCGGTGAGATCAGTGTGCCTCAGGTACCAGGCAAGTGGGGTGTAAAATAGCTATCAACCCATGAAGGCCTTCCCTGTTGCTTCCAGGAAAGATGTACTTTCCGAGGACCTTTCCGGTCCAGCACACAGTCACCATCTTTCCTCTGTGCCCTTTGCCCTCCTACTCCTTAGGAGGAGAGGCGAGGCGGAAAGCAGCAGGTATTAAAATGCTAAGGCCACTAGTTCCCTCTTTGTCCCTTTCTGTCCCAGAGAACGTCTGGTCCCCACTCTTGGTGGCCCCTAAGGCAACCTCATTCTTCACCTTACCCCAGAAGGGCCTGCCAGGTGTTTGTAGAGGAAGAGAGTTCCTCCTGAGGGCAGAGGCCATCCTCAGAAGCCATGTGCTTATAAAAGTATTTCCCCCACATAAAGTAATCCCCATAGCTTCCATGTTCCAGGTGGTATCGCTGGTTCTGTGGGAATATAGTGTCATAGTTCTTTGGAGTAGACCTGTGCCAGCGTTTCTAAAGGTCGCAGGTGCTGGGCAGCCAAAAAATCTCAGGCTTCAAATTATGCACCTCACATACTCTGCAGGTGAAATTACTGGCCTGGGCTTAGATGACACTGTAGCTTCTGGCCCAGGGACCTCAGTGGAGCTGAGAATCTGCTGTTCCTTAGTTTTGAGCCTAGGACCTTCACAATGAACTACATCTCCAGTCCTTTTTATTGGTTTGAGTTTTGAGATAGGTCTCACTAAGTCACTAAACTGATTAAGCTGGGCTTCAGCCTGTCATACTCCTGCCTCAGCCTTCCAGAATGCTGGGATTGCAAACATGCACCCCTACTTCCAGCTGAGGGTCTTTGTTTCAAACAGCTTCCAGCAGGGGCTGAGGCTGCCAGTCTGAGGAACACCCTTTGGGTTATTAGGATCTAGGCCCACCACGCCTATTTTCTAAAAGGACCCTTGGCTCCAGGCACAGAAGTGCCTGTCAGATGGAAAGAAAGGGGATGCCTTGACTCCCTTGATGGTACCCTGAGGGGAGGAGGGGAAGGTAGAGAAGGAAGGCTCACAGAGCAAGACAGGTGGAGGTAAGAAGTCGTTGGAGAACATTTAGGGGCTTTTCCTCTAGCCCTGACAGTCACCAACTGCTAGTGTCTGTTGAATGGGGTGAGAAGGTGGGAAATTCCCCTTGGAAGCCCCAGATGGGCCAACTGACACTCTCAGCCATCAAGATGGCAATCCTCAGAAACGGCCACCGCACCTACCATCTGGCGGTCCCTAATAATATGGGATCACAGCAGGCTGAGGATGCAGAGGATTCGAGGTTGGGGTAGGAGTTCCCTGAGGTTGTGATGGGAACTTGTCTTTGGTCTGGAGCTGGCTGCAAAAGTGTCACCTCTTATAAGGCAGGTGGCAGAGCCCCACTCAGAGCTTTGGGGTCTCAGGGCTGAGCTGGGGAATCTGCTTTTCAGAGGGGTCCTGAGGAAGGTGGGAACAGAGACTCCTCCCACCCACTCTGCTATTCTTGGGTGCCGGGGCCTAAGGAATAAAGTTTTGAGGCGCTGCCTCCTGTCTGATTCATGCTATTCAGCTTCCCACCTCAGACCAAAACAACCCAGGGGAAGGAGCTCCACGGTTAGGTAGCTACTGCCTTGGGATGACCCCAGGGGACATCTGGCATCAGCAGACCTGACTTAAAAGGTGGCAAGATAGCCTGGACAATGGATATACTTTCTTTGTCCTCAGTCTCCACATCTGTAAGGTGGGATCATACTCTAGTAGGGAGAAGGCAAGAACTGAAACAACTTCCTCAGAGGAGGGGCATTGGAAACAGAGGTGCTGGTAACTATGACTTGTGGCCATCAGCAGAGAGGCAAGAAAGCCCCGTGGGCCAGCACACCAGACATTAACTTCATGTCCAACCTTTCATTCCACCAAGGGGTGTCTTTTTTTTTTTTTTTTTTTGTCTTTTTGAGACACTGGCCTTGAGCTTACTTTTGTAGCCCAAGCTGTTATGGGATGTGACTCAGATCTTTTTTTTTTTTTTTTTTTTTTTCTAAGTACTGGAGATTAAACCTAGGGCTTTGTCACTGAACTGTACTTCCAACTCATTTTTATTTTGACATAGGATCTCACTAAATCATTAAGGTTCCCAGGCTGGGCTTGAACTGCTCCTCTCTCCTACAGTGCTGCCATTACAGGCCTCATATATTAATTTCTGAAAGCCACATTATCATCACCCCTAAAAAAAGGCCAGTAAGCTTTACGGTGGGAGAGCTCATCCAGCGCCTCATCAGGTGCCGTCCTTGCTTGTCGTAAGCATATTCATTCCCACACAGCTTGCCCCGAATCCTGCTGGGAGCCATGTGTTACATGGGAGTAGTTCACTGCTAAATTCCTAAACTAAGTAGTTCTTCTCCCCCACTTTTCTCTTTTTCTTCCTTTTGGAAGGACCCAGGATTTTTGTTCTTTGCACCCCATTCCCTTTATCTGTGTTTTCCAGTGACATCCTTGACATGTGAAACCTGTGTGAAACAGATGCCACCTTCCTGAGGACACCACTTTGTTTTACCGCTGCGGCAGCTGGCGAGATGACAGGCAGCTTGGCACAGACCATTGCTGCAACATCCGGGGCCTTGATAGAGGGATCAGGGGAACCGAAGGCTGGGTCTGCACTGTTTACTGACCTGGGGGAAGTTGCTGGTGGGACCAGGCAGTCCCTAGTAGACAAGACCCTTGCCACCAGCCTTCTTCACTTCCTACTAAGCACAGTCCAAGAGGGGCCCTCCCAGCTCTGCAGCCAGACATGTGGTGGGCCTGAGTAGAGGAAGGAGGAAGAAACTGGGCCTGTCTGCAGCTAGCTGGTTTCCATCCTCACCCTTCCTTTGGATGGGCTCCAGATCCCATCCAGCACGCACTTCTGTGTGGCAGGACCAGCCCTTCTCTGGGAACGGCATTTGATGCCCATCAGAACACAATTGACAGGACTGGTGAGATAGCTCAATGGTCTAAAGCAACTGCTTAGGCAAGCTTAGGCAACTGCAGGGACCACGGTTCGATCCCAGGCACCACAAGCTGTGCCAGCCCCACCTCCAGGGCAGGCTGAGCTGGCCATAATTAAAAACAACAACAAAAGCCACAATAGACAAATATGACCATTCCCAGAATGCACCCAGGCCTTGCTTTCCTCCCTCTCTACAACTTAGCTCTTTCTTGTTTGAGCTCTTGAGAGGCCCTTTACATTTCTTAGCCCTCTTATTTTTCCTCCGCAGTTGGTCATTGTTTTCTCTTAAGTTGAAAGGTCAGCTCAGTGAAGGTAGGGTCTTGTGCAACATGGTGTAGCTGATTCTCTTGTTTTTATTTTCTAAGATGGGCAGCCTGGCTGAGAATAACAATAGAGGTATGGCCATGCCCGATGTATCTTAAGGATGTAGGGCTCAAGATGAGGAGTGACTGCTACCTGGGCAGACAGGTCTGCAAACACTATCTGCCTGGTGGGTGGCCACACACACACACACACACACACACACACACACACACACACACACACCTCCACCCATCCTGTCCCAGGTCTCATCAAGGTCCACCCAGCCCCCACTTTGCTACTTATCCCTCAAAGCCACTTGTCCTTTGCCCTGCAGGATAAATCACTGCTTATGATTGGAGCCCAGAGTGGTCTGAGAGCCACTTGTCTGCGTTGGCTGTTTCACCACCTCAAAGGGGCCTCAAAGGCCCCTCCCTTGCAGGTGGCCTGAGGAGCAAGGCTGGATCCAAGCAGGGTGCTGAGTGCAGTGCTTGGCATGGCAGTGAGAACTGAGCAATGCTGTCCGAGTGGCTGCCATGAGCTGTCCTCTCTCTATGTCCTTCCCTTGACATCAGCTGTGCCGTGACTAACCTTTTGGACCCCGTGTGTGCAGAAAGCCTGCGCTCTGCTCCAATCACCACTGCCTGAGATTCTGTAAGTTGGCAGGACTCTCATCTGAGAGGGGAAATTCCACACTGGGGACCTAAAGAGCAACTAAGCTTTGATGCAGACACCTGGGCCCCGAGCACCATCCTCTCACTGGGCTGTGGAGAAGTCAGTAGACAGGGCCTGATGGCCTCTCATACTCAAGGGCTGGGACAAGGGGCAGAAAAGTCAGGTCAACAGTGCTTTCTCTGCAGGTGGCTGGGTGTGTGGGTGGTGGTAGCCACCCAATGGCAGGGTACTTCTGGGACCTCTGGTCTCCTCTTGGAGCAACCGGGGCTTGGCAGGTCCCTCTAGAGGTCCAGTGTTGGAAGGTGTCTAAGACTGGCCTGTCCTCAGCTGCTGGAGGTCCAGGTTGGATTGTCCCCACTAGAAGGGTGACCTATATCACCATGTCCCACGGGTTCTGTCTAGTGGGGGCCCCATGAGCTCCCTACCTCATGACTCCCAAGAAGCTCTGGCAACACTGGCTAGGCAGAGGTTTGGAGAAATTCGCAAACCCCTTCCAACCTCAGGGCCTTTGCACATGCTGTCACTCCGCCAGCCTGCCCTTCTCTTCATTCTCTCAGGGCTAACAGTACAGGGGCTGTCTAGGGCCTTCCCCAGCCCTCAGCTCATCTCCCACCTAAACACTGAGTCTCTCTGTGGGGTCTGAAATCTAGCCCTCACAGGTCTGTTTCTTTTCTAGCCCTTTGCATGATCTCTAATTCTTTCACTTTCTAAGTGGTTTGGTGGTCATTCACCTCCCCATTCCCCCCTTGGAGAATGCTCACTGCAAAAGCAGGTTCCCCTGCTGCCCCCCAGATATCATATATGCTGGCCAAGCGTGTGGGAAATGAGTGCAGAGGAGATGAACCCCCCTCCCTACATATGCCAGCCTCTGCCCAGGCTACAGGTGAGGCTGCTCCAGCTTGGGGCAGAAAGGCCTGGATTCCTCTGCCTGAGAGGTCTGATCTGAACCCACGTCCCGTCATACACACATGTACATGCGCATACACAGACGCACACAAGTCACCTCCGAGCCAGGCCCACCTGCTCCCTGCCACACCTCCCTCCTTCCCCAAAGTCACCAGGTTTCGCCTGTCTGGGAATATTTAAGGCATGAGAGTGGAAGCCCAGAGCAGCTGCAGTGATAGGGACCAGTGTGGGCAGCGGGGACAGGACTCGCTGTGTCCAAAGCCCAGGCCAAGACACAGGGCTGTGCTGGCCTTGGAAAGAGCAGCCAGGAGGCACTTGGCACAGATCTGTGAGCCAAGAGCCAGGAGTCATCATTTACGGGAAATGTGCCGCTGAGGAGAAAGGGCCCAGCCTGGCTGTGGTCCAGCTGTCCAGAAGCAGCAAGTCAGCCGCCTTGCGTCACTCTGTGAGCCCAGCTCTGCCCCACCCCACACAAAGCCTGGCCGGCAATCAAGGCACCCACTTGTCTCCCTACTTAGCAGGAACAAAAACAAAATAAACTCCACACAGCTGACACTCATTCAGCCTGCCTGGCTGTGGAGCTAGATCAAACTTTTACCAGTTGGGAGATTTTGAGCAAGCTACTAAACATCTCTGAACCTCGGTGCTCTTCTGTTTGAAAGGAGGAACTTCTAGGGGCTGGTAGATGAACCGAAGTTGGTATTGGGTTTTCTTTTTTCTTTTTTTGCTAAGTCACTAAGTTGCCCAGACTGGGCTCAAACTTGCAATTCCCACCTCAGCCCACCTCACAGACTCAGAATGAGATTGCGTGGATTGTATGTTTGCTAGACACATTGCATGAATCTTCATTGCCAGCACAGGAGCTACTCAAGGGACAGGATGGGATACACACTTCATGGTCAAAGAGACTGAGGCTTAGAGAGCAGGCAGACAGCACTGAGCAACAGTGGAGCCCATGGTAGATTCCAGGTGGGCTGTGACCTGCCCAGAGCTCTTCTTATTGCACAAGTCAAGCTGGCGAAATAACTCAGTACAGTAAGTACTTGCCTGGCAAATGCAAGGGCCTGAGTTCAGTCCCTGCCCCTGAAAAAAAAAAAAAATGGCATTTTGGGCTAGGGAGATAGCTCAGGGGAGATAGTTCAGGGGCACAGGTGCCTGGCAAGTGCAAGGTCCTGAGTTCGATCCCTGGTTCCACAAAAAAAAAAAATCACACAAGTCAGGATGCCCAAAGGGACTGGGCCCAAGAGCTGACACAGAGGGCATATGTGGCTTCCAGTCATGCCTCAAAATTTAAACAACCTCAGAAAAACAGAGTTCCCTTCCAATGTGTATAAGTCAGCTATTGGAGTTTTTTAATTCATCTGTGGTTTTTATTTTTTTTTTGGGGGGGGGTTCTCACTACTGAGTCATAGTGATCCTCCTGTTTGTACCTCCCAAGTGCTGGGATTACAGACACGCACCACCACGCCCAGTCTCCATCGCCGGCTCAGCACGCTCTAGAGCAGGGCCGGCACAGCACAAGGAGCCAGGAACCGAACCCTGGCCCCTGTGCTTCCTCTAAGCAAGCGCTAAATCCGCTGAGCTATACCACCAGCCCCACATCTGTGGTTTCTAAAGAGGACTGTGGTGAAGTGGAACCCTGGAGGCCAGAGCCTCACTATGACTGCCCTGTTGGCATGGCCACACATCCAGCTTGCACAAGAATCCCTGGTTTGCTCATTAGATTCTCTGGTCCTGGCAAGCTTGCCATCGGTCCTGAAAGCCCACCGTCCTGGGTAGGATGCACTCAGGACAGTCTTGAGCCTGATGCAAGACTGGGTGTTAGACAACATTCCTGAGGAAGCAGGACTGGGCCACACAAGCAAGTCTGCCCTGGGATGTAACAGGCAAAGCCCCATCACGATGGAGAGGCATACAGCACAGAAATCTACCATCTCACGGTGCTGGAGGCTGAAGTGCAGGCGGGGCCAGCTCCCTCTGCGCTTGCTCAGACCTCTCTCCTGGCTGCTATAGCTCCCATGGCAACCCCCTTCATTGGCATTGCCCTTGGGGTGCTGTTTGTGCCTCAGTTTCCCCTTTTCTAAAGGACAGCCACCCTACTCCACTACAGTCTTGCTTTAACGAATCTGCTTCTATGATGACCCAATCAGATCTCCAGATAGGGTGCCATCTTAAGGTTAGGACTTCAAGATAAAGTTGGGGACTGAAAGGGCACAACTTAGCCCAAAATAGAAGGTGACTTTGGCTCCCTTCACCAGGAGCTCCAGACAGACCTCAGAGTCTCATGGGCTGAGGGAGTTGGAGTTTTTATACTGTGTACTCACTGGCCACTGGTGAAGGGCTGTGTCCAGGAGGAACAAGAATCCCCAGTACCTCCAGTTCTGGGCATCCATGGTAAAGTTACTTCGTGTGTTGGTCTTCCGCAAAGAGGCTAGGGAATGAAAGCTCACTGGGATCTGCTGTGTATGGAGAGGGCAAAGGCACCCAAAGGGGCATGGGCGCTGGTGCCAGCCACCATGGGCCACTGAAGCTGGGCTCTGCCCTCCACATGTCACCTACCCACTTGGTGTGAGTTAACTGTGGTGGCCCCAGATGAGTGCCTGGCCTCTCGGTGCTTTCCTTTCTCCACATTGTAGCCACCCAGGTGGGGAATGGAGATCCTGGGAAGAAGAGCAGGTGACACCCTCTGCTGTGGTTTGAACAGGTCCCTGAAAAAGTCCATCCATCGGACATGTAACCTCTAGATGCACCTGTTCATGATGATTGGAGACAAGGCCTTTGGTAGGTGAGGAGTGCTAGATGCGGTCCTGAGGGTGGGACTGCCATGTTGGCATTAGTGGAAGAAGTCGGATACCCACAGGAGCAGACTTGTGCTGTGTGATGCTCCTTGCCCTATTATGACACAGCAGAAAGTCCTAGATGATTGTTCTTGCAAGATGCTAATGCCAGGCTATTGACTTCCCAGCCCCTGGAACTAGGAGCCAGATCTTGAGGGACTGGAAGTTAAGATTTCAGTCATTATCTATTATTTATTTAGAAGGTTAGGAGCCAATGAAACTTCTGTTGTTTATAGATTCCTTGGCCTGTGATATTTAGTTATAGCAACAGAAAACCCACTAGAACACCCATACAGTCTACTCAATGACTGTTGCAGGGGGGAGGTGGGCAGAGCCCTCATCCCTGTTAGCCTCAACTCGTTACAAAGAGGCTGAGGAGACTCAGGAAGAACTACAACCCCTGACTCAGGTGTGTGTCACTTTCTTTTGGTGCTCAGAGACATTTGAGCATAACTATGAAGCAGTGTCTGTGTGCAGCAGGGGACTCTGGGAATGAGGCTAATAGGGGGATAAGGGCTAGGGTGGTAAGTGGGACTCAGCATGAACACTGGGGCCAGAGAAACAGAGGGATCCAGTGCTGTGTCTGGCAGCACCCACATCAGTTCCTGCTCCACCTCCTTCGTGTTTAAATGCTGCTTGCAGTATGCAGGGGAGCCAGAGGTCCCAGCTGGGCTAGTAACAAGGTCTGGGGTGTCTGTGCCCTGTCCAGCCCCATGGATGGGACAGCAGTGGGATATCTTGGCCGTGACCTTCTGGCGAGAGCACCTATTCTGAACTTTGGACTCTAAAGAGGCCAGCAGATGTGTGGACCAAAGCTGGGTGTGCTAAGTTCACCACCATGTTGCACCCTAGTAATCAAGAGCTGAGACTCCCAGTTGGACAACCTGGGTTCAAGTCCTGGCTTGGCCATACTGCTGAGCATTGCAAATTAGCCTTGTTTAGGCTGTTGGGGCAAATAGATTTTGTATTCCTCACCCCTGTCCTCTTCTCTACTGGGGATTGAACTCAGGGCCTTTGCGTTGAACTACATCCCCACTCTTTTTTTTTAAATGCCACCTTTTTTTTTTTAAAGTTTCTCAGGCAGAAATGGAACTTTAGATTTTCCTGCCCAAGCTCCAAAACTTGTAGGATTACACATGTATGCTACCACACCCAGACTACATTTCTAATAAAAGATATTTATCTCTGGCTCACTTAATAGTCCTGTGTAGGCATGCAACTTACGAGGACAGTTATGCTTCCCTTGAAAGGATCCCAGCCCTCTCCATCTTTTGATTCTTTCATATCTAGGGCCTGTTTTTTTTCCATATCCAGAAGGTGGAAAAAGGGAGCGATGAGGAGGTAGCTCTGCTCTCTCAGAGGACCCAGGAGAGGCCCAGGTGTCCCTGGAGAGAACCTAGCCGCATGACCACTCCTAAAAGCAGGGGATGCTAGGAAGTGCAATCTAGACATGGATTGAACTATAACCTTGTTCAAAAATTAATTTTTAACTGACACAATAATTATACATATTTATGGAATACAGTGTGACCATTCAGTCAATACGGGTATGTAATGTGTATTGATAAATCAGAAAGGACTGCCACTTTTCCTTAAACATGTACCATGTGTGCTGGGCTATGGTGGTGCATGCCTGTAATCTCAGCACTTGGGAGGCTGAGGCAGGAAGACTGGTGCAAGTTGGAGACCAGCCTGGGCTGCAAAATGTGAGTTCAAGGCCAGCCTGAACTGCATAGCAAGGCCATGTCTCAAAAAGACAAGAAAAAAAAAATTAACGTGTGTGTGTGTGTAACCCTCAATCTCCTCTCTTCTAGCTATTATGAAATCTAAACTAAATTGTAGTAAGCAATTTACTGCAGTGATACCAAAATATCTTCTCATCTAACTGTGTTTTGGTGCTCAGTTCAGCCTCTTTGCTGTGATCCCTCCCAGCTTGTGGGGGCCCCCATTCCACTCCTCACCTCTGTGAGGTCAGCTTTTTTAGCCCTCACATCTGAGTGAGATCCTGTGGTAGTGTCTTTCTGTGCCCAGCTTGTTTCACTTAAGGAGCATCTTCTGGTCCTACCCATGTCGCTGCCAGTGACAGGAGATCTATCTGTCTATGGCTGTGTAAGATTCCACTGTGTGTGGGCACCACCGTAATACCTCTCATTGCATGTTAGCAGTACAGAATAGTGAGGTCTATTTGGGGGGAGTTAGAATATTCATGTAACATATCTTGACTGTTTTCAGTCCTTTTACCTCCTCCTCCTCCACCTCCCTCCGCATCCTCATTTCTAAGGGCATATCTTTTGAGCTTTCTAATTCTTTCTTTTCTTCCTTCTTCCTTCCTTCCTTCCTTCCTTCCTTTCTTCCTTCCTTCCTTCCTTCCTTCCAACCTTCTTTCTATTTTAGGCTTCTCACATAAGAGAATATTTAACATTTGAATCCAGCTTTTTTGCTTAATATGGGCATGCAGTTTTTTTAATATGGGCATGCAGTGTATTTATCAATACACATTACATACCCGTATTGACTGAATGGTCACACTGTATTCCATAAATATGTATAATTATTGTGTCAGTTAAAAATTATGGGCATTCAGTTGTGTCCTTATTCCAGCAGATGACATGATTATATCCTTCTTTGCAGCTGAATACCATGCGATCATGTATCTATACCACATTTTCTTTACCCATTCATCTTTTACTGGGCAGCTATACTGTTAGCATAACTTAGCAATCGTGGTTGTGTCACTGTAAACATAGGTATGCAATTAGTACTAGAGCAAGCTGTCCTTAATTCTCCCGGAAATACACCCAGGAGTTGTGCAGCTGGATCAAATGACATTTTTTAGTTTTTGTGAGGAACTTTCTTACTGATTTTGGGAGTGGTTATACTCCTTTACATTCCCACCAACAATGGAAGATGGTGCTTTTTTGCCCTTATTAGCATTCATAATTTTGTTTGTTTGTTCTGTTTTTGTATTCTTGATGATAAGCATTCTGACTGGGGTGGAAATGGAATCTTGAAGTACTTTTTTTTTTTTTGGCTTTTTGAGACAGGGTCTCACTGTGCAGTTCAGGCTGGCTTTGAGCTCACTTTTGTAGCCCAGGCTGGTCTCGAACTCACAGCAATCCTCCTGCCTCAGCCTCCCAAGTGCTGGGATTACAGGCGTGAGCCACCACGCCCGGCCTTGAAGTACTTTTGATAGACATTTTCCCAATGTTCAAAAATGCTAAGTATTGCTTTCATATATTTATTGGCCATTTACACTTCTTTTCAGAAGTGTTCATTTAACTCTTTCTACCTATTATTCCAGCCACCAGCAATTTTATTTAATATATAATGGAATATAAATACACAACAATATATCCTTTCTTATCACAGGAGATTTTACATAACAAATTTGTTGCTATCAGATAACAAAAGAGAAATAGAAATCTGTAAGTTATCAGGAAAGGAGCAAGGACATAGGAAAATAATATATTTTATATAAATTATAAAGGACAGTTACAATGAAAATCCATTACTGTCCTCTCTAACTTAATTTTATAACATAAAGTCAACACGTATTATGCTGTGAGCTGCTAAGAATGCATGAGCACTGTGGGGTTTCAAAAGACAGCAGGCACACAGGACATTAGTTATCTGGGCATCACATGCAGCTCTCAGTTCTTAACTGGAATTGAGCTTCCCTTTTCAGTCTTCTTCAGATGGTGGTGATTTCATCAAGAAATCCAGCTGGAGGGTCTGGGGCTGTGCGCGCTCCGTCTGCACCCGACGAAGGCAGTCTGCACCACAGATAGCTGTGTTCTCAGGGACGACTTTGAAAGTGTTCGAGCTGTAACAAGCCCCAGTGATGCAACCACCGGTCAGTATTACATTTCTGCCTACAGATGCCTTTGACTCAGTGACATTATTATCTCCCATTTTCATGGCTTGGGAATAACAGCCAACTTCAAACACATTGGTGCTGATGATCATGGGTTTGGGCTCCGGATCCTCAGTGTCAAAGATGATGTTGTATGAGTGAGAATTTATGATCAGGGCCTGTTCTATTATTAGGTTACCTTCACTAATCACTATTGGTCCAGCTTCTGCAATAATTAGCGCTTTAGGGTGGACCACTGTCCTAGGGCCTATAGTTACATCTCTGATCTCACTTTCTACACATACGACTGCTCTGGGAGCAATCTTCACACTCTTTTGAGTCTTCTCCACCATGGTACTACTCTTGTATTCCAGCTATTAATATTCTACCAGAAAACTAGCTGGCAAAGACATTAACACTACATTTTTTTTTTACCCATTCATTGGTAGACACTTTGGTTGATTCCATATCTTGGCTCTACAATCCTGTTTAGTAGAGGATGGGGAAAATGAGTCGTAGTGTCTCTTTATCAGCATCTTCCATGGGGTGGATTCACATTCTTGGGATTCCATCTCCTCACTTCTGACATGAGAATAATAACAGTCCTCACAGAGTGCTTAGCACAGTGTTTGATGGGTGGGAGACCCTTGGTAAACAAGTATCCAGTGTTGTTGGATCCCTGGAACCACACTCAGCATCGTGGGGTGAACTTGGTGAGATTTCCCCAGCTCTTTCATTGACTACAGGTGGCATCTCAGATTTCTCTTCCTGTAGCAGCCATAGTCAGTGGTCCATGAAAGCATCAGGGCAGTCACCATCCCCATCCTCAAACAGCTTCAGCTCTGTGTGGGAACTTTTCTATCCCCTGAACATCACCAGGCCCAACAATAGCTCTGAAAAGCTTTATTCCCTAGGGGCTCCCCAACTAGTGACCTTCATACCCAATCCTCTCACCCCACAGGCGTGTGGGGACCTCTGCAGCTTGGTCCCATTCTCCCAGGCTCCCTCCTGGCCCATCCCTGGCCATGAGGCCTGCAAGCCCTGCACACTCTTGCTTAGAGGTGGCCTCTGTGGTGCTGGACTCCAAGACTCACCCTTAAACGTCTCCCCTGCCCACGACATCTGTGCTGGACCCAAATCCTATAGTCCACACTCAATCCTGTAGACCCTGAAATGTGACCTTATTTGGAAAAAACACCCTTCTCCTTGTTTAAAGTATATCTTTAGGGCTAGCAAGATAGGTCAGGGATCTAACGTGCCTGTTTTCCCATACACTTACAGCTAATTTTAATCATAGGCATCCCTCCTTACCCTCTTTTACTCCTTCTTCTCCCTCCCCTCACCCTATTCATTCCTCCTTTCATGTCATCTCTTTTATTCAGATTCCACATATTAGGGAAAACATACAACACCTGTATGAGTCTGGCTTATTTTGCTTAACATAATGCCCTCCAGTCCTATCCATTCCCCAGCACATAACGTAATTATGTTCTTCTTTATGTGTATATGTACCACACTTTTTTAACCTAGTCTTCAGTTGTTGGTGGTGTTATTTTTTTCTTTTTCTTTTTTGTAATTTTTTTAGGGAAGGATCTACAGGTTGTTCAGGATCTCGGTGTAATCTGCCTGTTTACAGCCTCCCAAACCAAGAGCTGGGATTACACGTGCATGCCACCATGCCCAGACTCAATTACTCTCTCAATGTGCCCCGGGTTCAGGGCCAGCAAGGCTGGCCTCGGGGATTGGGAGTGAACCCCCCATTCCTGTGCCTGCTTGCAAACACTTTAATCTGCTGAGCTATTTGGCCAGCCCTCTAGTCTTCTGTTATGGCACCTAGCTAGTTCCACATCTTGACTATTGTGAATTATGCCACACCAAACATAGGCGTCCAGCTGTCCTTGCAGTACACTGGCTTTAATTCTTTCCCATACATAACCAGCAGTGGGATAGCTGGGCCCAGTGATATTTCTAATTTTCATGTTTCAAGGAACCTCCATACACATTTCTATAATGCTATACTAACTTACATTCCTACCAGCAGTGCAGGATGGAAAACACGTCTCTCCAGATTAAGATGAGACTGTCTTGACCTAGAGTGGGTCCTAAATACAATGCTTGGAGTCCTTACAAGAGGACAAGTGACAGGGAGATGGGAGCAAACCATGCAGAGACAGAGTGACACTCAGAAGAAGGCTGTGGATGGCAGAGGCAGGGACAAGTGTGATGCTGCCGAAAGCCAAGGGATGCTGAGTTTCTGGCAGCCACCAGAAGCAGGGAGGGACATGGGAAGGCTCTCCTGCAGGGCTTCCGACAGGAGCTACCCCGGGGTCACCTTGCCTTAGCAAGGGAGAGAATGCACGCCTGTCATTTTTACAGCCCCCCATGGGTGGCCATTTGTTACAGTGGCCCCAGCACCATAAGTACTGCATCTAAGTAGCTCTGCACCCGTTACCCCCATGCATTCCAGGTATCACACAGGCAAATTCTTCCACCCAAAAGTATCCTGAGGCCTTGCTTGTTTCCCTGCCCAGTGCAAACAGGCCCTTGACTTTCCTCTTTCCCCAGTCTCTGTCCCCAGCCCCAGGACTGATCTGATCCACAGCAGGCCCTGATTTGGCACTGAAGAGGGAATAGTGAGTCAGTGAACCCCAGGCAGGGACTCTTTCTGTCCTTCCCAGTGCCCACCTGAGCTAGAAGATGAAACCCATCCCTGCTAAGCCCTGTCCTGGCCACATCACTGCCAGCCTGGATCTCTCAACCCTGTGTACAGACCCTCATCCAACCCCACCCACATTCTGGGCATTGGTTCCAGATGGGCAGGCGGCAGCCTTCTCCCAGTGTGGCCCCAGTGATGCCTCAGTGCAGCCAGGGATGAGAACCACTGATTTAGGTTAAGGGCTGAGGGGAGACCAAGATAAGACCCAAGATTAAGAGCCCACAGCTGGGGCAGGGGTCCTGAGTTCAATCCCCAGTGTGTGTGTGTGGGGGGGAAGAGTGCTCAGCAGTGTATTCTTCCCTGACTGAGAGGGTTTGCAGTGTAAACACCAACTGGAACAAGGGACAAGTGGATCACCTAAGTGCTCCCAAAGTCACCCAGATGATAATCTACCTGAACCTCAGCCACTTGGAGAAACCTGGGCTCCTTGACATCCCTGCCACCTCTGTGAGAAGCCCGTTGTGTTATGGCTTATGTCGAGTTGTCCTCCCAAAGCCTCATGCAATCATGGGGTGGGGACTTCTAGAGTTTGAGACTTGACTCATGATCCCTGGGATTATGTGTTTTAGTACTGATGGGATTATGGGTGTAGCCTAAGACAGATAGGCTGAGGGGGAGAGCCTGAATGTAATATAAAGAGAGGCAGACTTGCACTGTTGCTGTCTCCTTCCCTGGTTGGTCAGTTGCCTCTGTCACCATTGTTGCTGTTCTGCCACCATGAATTGCTGCTCTCTGCCATTTGCCACTCAGCCTTGGAGCTGGCCAAATATGAACTGAAACCTCCAGTAACTGTGAGCTAAATAAACCTTTCCTTCCTTCATTTTGAGTGTGGGGTATTTGTCCCAGCAACTAGAAAAAAGTAACTAAGACACCTTGGATCTCAGAGAGGGGGGAAGGCCCCCAGATGGACAGCAGTGGTTAGCCAGAGCTGAGGAAGAGACATGACCCCTACCACACCAGTAGGGTTCTGATGAAGGAGCTGGATTTTCCCATGAGGTTTGCGGGCACGGGATACTCATTGTGAGAGTCTTTCATGGTCAGGTTGTGTCTTAAATATTTTTCTCATTGCTGAGACAAAATACCCAACACCCGAGTTACAGGAGCAAAGGCATATTTAGCTCACTGTCTGTAGAGGTTTCGGTCCATGCTCAGCTGGCTCTAAGGCAGGGTGACACATGGCAGAAGGCAACTGTTCTTGGTGGAAGAGAGCAAAAGCAACACGGAGGGAAAGACCACACTCCTTCTGCCCCTTATATTGTGTGCAGTTACCCACCCTAGGGTGCACGTAGCACCCACACCACAATTCTAGCTGGCACCCAGCCAAACCAATCCACGGAGTGATTTACTAGTCACACACCCTAATCTCCTGTATCGCACTGTCTTAGTTACTTTTTACTCATTGCTGGGACAAATATCCAACACCCAAAATGAAGGAAGGAAAGGTTTATTAGCTCACAATTACTGGAGGTTTTAGTCCATACTCGACTGGCCCAAGGCTGAGTGGAACAGGGCAGAGAGCATCCAGTTCATGGCAGCAGAAACAGCAACAAAATAGTGGCAGAGGCAATGGAACAACCAAGGGAGCAGAGAGCAACAGCTTCAGTCTGCCTCTCTGTTTCTCTTTTAGTTATATTCAGGCTCTCTGCCTCAGTTTATCCACCTTAGGCTAACCCCATAATCCCAGAAGTACTTAAAACACATAATCCCAGGATTCATGGATCAAGTCTCAAACTCTAGATCAGTACTAAATCACATAATCCCAGTGGATCATGAGTCAAGTCTCCATCTATAGAAGTCCCCACCCATGACTGCATGAGGCTTTGGGGGTACAACTAGACATAAACCATAACATGCAGACTCTAGATTCTGCCACCCTGGATAGCCCTATGACCCCATGTGGCTCTGGGGGACACACAGATGCAAAGTGTAAAAGATTGAGTTTTTTTCCACCTCAGTAGCCACTACCAGGCCTGATACATAGCAGGTACTCAGTAAAGGGGTGTGGAATAAATACAGACAAACAAGAAAGTGGTAACGATGTAAACAGAACGACGGAGCGCCTCCCTGCTCCCTTCAGCCCCACACCCCCAGGGCCACCGTGCCTTCCCCGACCCAGAGCAGTGGCTCGACATGTGGACTGGACGAGGATCTGACGACAGGAAAGCACTGCCAGCCTCTGTGGGGTTTGGAGCCTGTCCTCAGGCTGTGCGCTCTGTTCACCCCTAGCCTACCTATTTAAAAGTTAAATATTTAACTTCTACAAAGTTAAAATATTCCCTGTTCTGTGGTTCACATGGCAAAAACTGCTAGCTGCTTCTAGTAGCTTTTCAAATTCAGCGGAGATTGTTTTTGGTCAGACTTGGTCAGGTTCCTGAGCTCAGTCCTAGACCTGGCTGGTGCTTTGTAAAACCGGCTCTCCCTGCTGAGTCAGTTTAGCAAGAAACAACCCCCTCCCTGCCACTGTACATGTGATCTCCTTCCATGGCCTGCCAGCCTCCCTGCACCACACCCAAACTGGTAGGCAGAATCCCCTAACTCTTGAAATGTCCCCATAATAATTTCCTATCCTCTGCCTCCACCCTGCTCCCTGGCTATAAATTTCCTCTTGCTGTAAAATTTAGTCCAAGCCAGGGATGTAGCTCAGAGACATAAGTGCCTGCCTGGCAAGCACAAGATCCTGAATTTGATCCCTGATACCACAAAACAAAACCCTGACATGTAAAGTTTAATCCAATCTCCCCCACTGCAAAACACCATTCCTATGTTCCTGAATAAAGTCTTCCTTACTGTCCTCCAACAAGTACTTTAAAATAACTTTAACTTATTGAAAGAGAATTTTTTTCCCGGGCTTATAGCTCAATCCACTTAAGGCTGTTTTTTGCCCTTACCTGTGAGTACAGCTGTGTGATCAAGCTAGTAGCAATAAATCATGCCACTTGTCCTTTCTGGTGGAATGCAGTTCGGAAGACAGGAGGTAGGGCAGCCATTTTGGGTCATCAAGTCAGAGACCTTGAATAAAAGATGGGGAAGTTGTGAAACAGGGAACCTGGGTCTCAGTACCACAGAGACACCTTACATGTCTAGCTGGCTGAGGCTTAGACTGTGATGTAAGAGAAAATACACCTCTGCTTACTTTGCTTGGTCTTTGTTACAACAGCTATACCTCTACCTTATCTCACCCACTGTGGTGCAAAAATGGTGCAATGAATACTCACTGATGGCTTATGGTTGGGATGGACTGACTTAGGAGTTTGTGTCTGTGGCCGTGTTTGGGGAAGGACTTTAAAGGGACAGGTCAGAAATGTGGGGCAATGAGAAGCTCTAGGAACTGCCGGCATGGAAGGGAGCCTTGGCTGCTAGATGCTAACTTGAAAGCCCACAGGAATTCCCCCTTCTAAAGCCACCAGGGCAGCTGCTCAAAGCACAGGTGCTGCGTGAGCTGAGCTGCTATTCTGGGGCCCAGAGAGGTTAGGCATCCTGCCCAAGGGACTACTAGGAAGTGACAGAACTGGGACCTCCGCCAGGTGTGCGACCCTAAAGCCTTCACTTTCTTCCAAATCTGAGGATGGGGCCAGTGAGATAGCTTGGTGGTCTAAATGCCTGCCTGGCCAGCACAAGGACCTGGCTTTCAAGCAATGGCTGAGACTCATCCAGATGGCTGACACTGACAACAGATCTACAAAGCACTGTACATGGTTTCAAAGTAAATCCTGAGGGGATTTGACTGACCTTGGCCGATACAAAAGTTCCATATTTTGTTATACAGGTCTTGCTTTAACTTACCTTTAACCACCCAGCAGAAAAGTTTAACCATGAGGCATAAAATGTAAAGCTAGATTAGTATGCTGAGCTGTGAAAGGCTTAAATCAACAGCTTCCAACATTGCCAGCTTTGTCAATAAGCCACTGTGATTATGGAATACTGGACTATTATACAACTACTTTCTCTTAGTTCTATAAAAAGAATGTTTTTTAGCAACAATGATTAGAAAAATTACCACGTCTACATCCTGTGCTCTGTATAACTACTACGAGGACAACAATATGCATTGTATCAGTTGTTGGGTATGTACTACTAATGTGCTTTGAAAATGTCACATTGTTATTTCTTACTAAAATAAAAAAAAATAATAAAAGAGGACCTGGGCTTGATCCCCAGTGCTGCATGCCATGCCAGCACAGGAACCCTGGGCATGCTGTGGTGGCCGCTGAAACCACAGATTACACCTGTAACTTCAGTGCAGGGGAGACTGAGATGAGAAGATCACAACAAGTCTGAGCTGTGTAGTGAGACTCTTTACCAAACCAGTAAAAGACTTTTTTTCAACCCAAGGATGAAAGATACTGCCATGCTCCCATCCAAGTGGCCCACAGCCAGCACATGGACTGCACCCACCAGACCCTCATTTCTTGCTGGCAGGATGCTAAATGGCATAGCTTCTCCAAAAGATAGCACAGGGGTCTCAGTCTCCTACCAGGGGACTCAGCAATCAGTTCTGGGTGGGCCATTTTATTTTCTTTTTATTTATTTATTTATTTTTTGCAGGACCAGGGTTCAAACTCACGACCTTGCACTTGCCAGGCAGGCGCTTGTGCCACGGAGCTATCTCTCCAGCCTGGGTGGGTCATTTTAGATGTCACATGATTGGATTGGAGGACACCTAACGGACTGATAGTGCTCGATTATCAGTAGCAGGGTGGACTTCTGCCTGCTACCGCATCTCTCACCCTTGGTGTCCGATGTCCTTTTGAGAGCTGAGGGCCTGCTGGTTTTTTTTTTTTTTTTTAATAGTACTGGGGGGGGGGGGGGGGTCAGCAAGATAGCTCAGTGGTCTAAAGCACCTGCTCAGGCAAGCTTAGGCAAACACAGGGACCATGGTTCGAACCCTAGCACCATGTGCTGTGCCAGCCCCACCCCCAGCACAGGCTGAGCTGGCCATAACGTATATAAAGAAAGTTTAAAAAAAAAAAAAGTAAGTAAATAAAAAATTTAAATTTAAATTAAAAAATAAACAGTACTGGGGATTGAGCCCAGGGCCTTTGCACTATATTCCTAGCCTATTTATTTATTTAGTTATCTATTTATTTTGCATTTAGGACAGGATCTATAGGGTCTCACTACACAGATCAGACTCAGTGATTCTCCTGGTTTCAGCCTCCTAAGCACTGGCATAACAGGTGTGGAGCACCACATCCAGTCTCAATCACCATCTCAGCGCACCTCCAGGGGTGGGGATTGAACCCTCGTTGCTACACTCTGCCTAAGCACATGCTAATGTCTGCTGAGCTATCTGGCTGGCCCCCTATCTCTTTTATTTAACAAAACAAAAACCTTTTTTTGAGACAAGGTCTCCCTAAGTTCCTAAATTGTCCAGGGTGGACTTGAACCAGTGATCCTCTTGCCTCAGCCTCCCAGAGTGCTGGGATTATTGGCCTACACCAGTATGCCAGCTGAATATTTTTTTTTCATAACAGCTTTATTGAGATATAATTCCTGTACCATGGAACACATCCACTCAAAGTGTGTAATTCAGGGGCTTTTTGTCATGTAAACTGAGTGGTCCATTCTTCACCACAATCCATTTTAGGACACTTTCACTGGTCTAAGATACTCCCCATTGCTTAGCTGTCGTCCCCTGAAACCCTCATCCCCACCCAGCCCTAGGCTACTGTTAACGTATCTATCATCTCTGAATTTGCCTAACATCACAGATGTTTTACATGGAGGAATAGCTACCCGATCCTTTATGACCTGCTTCCTTCACCTGGCTTCCAACTGAATCTGTACCATAGCAAGAATCAGTACTATGCTTCTCTGTTCCCATCTACTCACTGATGGAAATCTAGGCTGTTTGCACCTCGGGACTCATTATGCTTATGTCTAGTTGTTCCCCAAAAGCCTCTTGCAGTCATGGGGCAGGGTCTTCTAGAGTTTGACTCATGATCCATTGGGATTATGGGTCTTAGTACTGATGGGATTATGCATATGAGTGCTACACCCAGCCTGAGGTGGAGAGCCTGAATGTAATATAAGAGAGACAGGAGAGACAGATGCTCTCTCTGTTGCTATTATTGCTGTTATTCCACCATGAAGTACTGGTGTGCCTCTGCCATGTGCCTCTTTGCCTTGAATCCAACTGAATGTGGACAGAAACCTCCAGTAACTGTGAGCTAAATAAACCTTTCCTTCCTTTATGTCCCAGCAATGAGAGAAGGGTAACTAAGACTGGGCTATTGTGATTCAAGCTGTTAGGAGCATGTCTGTACAGGTTCGGTACTAACAAATTTTGTTTCAGTTCTGTTGTGCCTGTACCTCGGGGTGAAATAGCTGGCAAGTGCCAGGAACTTTGCAAAGCCTTACCAAAGTCTTCAAACTATCTTCATGGAGTATCACAGACACACACAAAAGGCTAAAATCATAAATTAGCTGCACAAACTGAGTGAGCCTATGACACCAACACCCAGGCCACCCAGAAGGCGCTCCTGTAGTCAGTCCCCTCACAGCCATCGCTCCGAGGGAAGCATCCTGCTTTTCTTTGACTGTTTTTTACTTCATTTTTCTTTTTGTGTGCTAGGGGATAAACCTAGGGCCTCCATACTGAGCTAAATACCCCAGGCTTTATTGATTTGTTTTGTGACAGAGTCTCCCTAAGCTGCTAAATTACCAGGCTGGGCTTGAATTTGCGGTCCCCCTACTTCAGCCTCCCAGAGTGCTGAGATTCCAGGCCTTCACCGCTAGGCCTGGCTTCTCTTGCCTTCCAACAGCACAGCTTTCATTTCCTTTCTGGATTTCTCTCTTTTAATAGTATAGCTTTATTTTCCTTTCTAGGGTGTGTGTGTGTGTGTGTGTGTGTGTGTGTGTGTGTGTGTGTGTGTGTGTGTGTGACTGAGTTTTAAACGCAGGGCCCTTGCACTGAGCTACATTTAGTTTTATTTTGATATAAGGTCTCACTAAATCACTGAGTTCTCCAGGCTTGAACTTATTTTCCTCCTGCCTCAGCCTTCCAGAGTGCTGGCATCCCCGGTGTCTCCTGGCACCCACCCCCTTCTTGCATTTACACAACCTCCGCCAGTGAGAGCTGGCTGCACACTGCCCCTGCTCATTCCACAGCCCTTCCAGCATCCCAGGCTGCCAGCTGCAAGGCTCAGAGGCACTGGTTGCTCAGTGCTGTCCTGTAGCTTCTCAATTTCTCCTCGTTCTTACATGACATGACCAGCCAGAGAAGCTTGGGGAAGCTTCTCTGGAGGTGCCAGGTCTCGCTGGCATCTTTTCCTGTATTCCTCTGGGGGAGGGGTGGGCACAGCGCAGGCTGGACTCACACTACAGACCCCAGAAGGAGGGAGCAATGCCACTGCAGCAGTGAGGACCCAGGGCTTCCTCCTTGCTGGCCCTGGTGTCTTCCTCACACTGGAAGTTTCAGGGGGTTTCTGCAGATTGCAGGGAGACCATTTCCAGAGTCCTTCACTTTGCCATTGGCCGTGAGCTCACACTCTCAGCCTGGAATCTGAACTTGGGCCTGGGCCATTGCTTCTGGGCTGGGATTTGTGCCACAATACCTACATTGGGGTCCCAAGCCCTCACTCAGTTCCTGCAGCTTATGATGCTGGGTGTTTGTCTTTGCTCACTGTGAGAACTGCCTCATCCAGGTGGCCGGGTATCTCAGGGGTCTCAGGTGTAAACCAAAATAGATCAGGGCAGGAGTGGGGTTTGTAGCCTGACTAGCATTTCAAGAGGCAGAGTGTAATAAATGGGCCTTGGGAACAGCTGTGGTATGGATGGCAGCTTCACCTGTGGGCTCTCTGGTGCTGCCTCCCTTTCTTGGAATGCTATTGGTTGACTCCTTAATGAACCCTATGATAGGAAAGGGATAGAAGTTAATGAAGATCATGATCATGTTTGTGACTCCTTTGCTGAAGTGATTGTGCACGAGATCACGCTGACTACTCAAAATAAAGCCGACTTCTTTCAGGGGTTCACGGCTCACTCAGGGCCGAATCTCAGTGAGTCCTCTGAGCTACCTTCATCAGGTCTTCTCGTCATTCCTTTCGGCACCAACACATAACATAACAAGTGGTGTGCAACACGGGGCACGGAAGATGACCAGGGGTGAGTTAAGAGAGGACTGACCCAGTGGGAAAAGCATGCCCAGAGTAGGCAAGACCATCGGGAAAAGCTCAGAGTAATGCGAAACTCTGCCTCAGTAAAAAATGAGTATGTTTTATATGAATGATATTCAAAGAAGCGGGGGTAAAGATGAAACCAAAGAGTTTCAAGGAACTATTTTCTCTTATAAAAAGGCATTGCTTTAGATTTCAGCCTAAGGAAAAGGCTGCTTTAAACTTAAAAGTTTGGAAGCAAGTTATGATAGCACTGCGTCTTGCTCACCAAAATGGGGAAGCAATTCCTCTTCATGTATGATTTTTTTGTAGTTTAATTTCCTTAGCTTTGAAACCATTGCAATCAGACTCAGAAGAGTCTAAGAAATATTTAAACAGGTCAGCTTCAGATGCTGATATTGCTAAACCTCAAGAGCAGCTTCTGCACAATATAAATCTGCAGATGAGACCTTTTTAAGACCTCTGCTTCTCTCACTCTCAAATGTAGATGCTAGCATAACAAAAAGGATGAAAACAGGAAGGGGCCTCTGTGGTGCATAATTATGATAAGGGTTGCACCCTCTCTAGACTCCTTACATGAAGGCACTCCCCACAATACCAAGAGTGTCGGTTCTTTAAATTTCTCAATGCTTTATAGTGAGGATGAATCTAACAAACTGCGTCCTAAAAGGACATTTATGGCATTCCACACCACCTCCTCAGAATCTGAGGATTTGGAGGATGTAGAACAAAAGAAAACTAAGAATGAGGCGTGTGATCTATGAGCTGAGGTAAAGCAATTATCACAGTTAATTTCTAAATTGATTGCAAAAATGGAGATCTCTACCCCATCTCCATCTCAGTTCATGAAAATTCAGCCCCTACCATCATCTTTTAACCCTTATAATCCTCCATATGAGGAAAGAAAGGAAGCTCCCATAAAAGCTTATAAAAGTGTGATATCTCAGATTCTTTTTCTTTTTTTAAATTTTTATTTTATTATTATT
>PVJA010017656.1:23942-41286 GCA_004027025.1 Myocastor coypus | reverse complement strand
TTGACTAGATGATACAGCATGTGATAGAATTACCACTCAGTTTTTTCTTGGACTTTGTATTTTAGGATTGAAGTTAGATATTTCTAAATTACTAGAGGAAAATACACAAAAAGATTTGGAGATACAATTGTGAATTGAGAAGTAGAGTTTAAGATACAGAAGTGAAGAGGAAATGTAATGTATTGATAGATGAAGATACTATTTTAAAATAAAAGATGTGTGGCACATGGAGCACGAACACATTAGCCAACATCAACTTTGTTCTGCTGAATCACAGAGGAAGTCACTGAAACATCTAGAAGCCTAATTCCTATGGGCTGGCATGTATCTCTGTGTCGGAGCACTCGCCTTGCATTAGTGAGCTCCTGGCTTCAATCCCCAGTCCAACAAACAAACAAACAAACGAACGAACGAACAAACAAAAAATCAAAGCAAAATGAACAAAGAAAAGACATGATTTCTACGAGACTTGCATGAAGATATTTCACAGAAGTAACTTATGGGACCTTGAGGTAAATCAACAAAGTTAAAAATGCCTGTAACTTTAAAATGAACTGAAAACAGTATTTGCTGATGACTACAGTAGCAAAGCGAGGACAGAACCATGCTCTAACCCCAGGAAGGTGCATCTGTGCTGAGTGAGAGTAAAGGCATGAAAGCATGGTCCACCTAGTGGCAGGGAAAAATCCAGACTGCTGGCAATAAGCATTTCCCCTGTTATATATGAAAGTTTCACAGCACTCAAGAATGTGACAATGGCCAATTCATTGTTGTTCTTAAAAAACTTATGAACTCAAGGAAATGAACTTGAGAAAATCCAGTCAAAAATAGCTTTGATTTCAAAATATGATACTCAATATAATCATAGTTTAGAGACAGAATTGCAACATACACTTCTGTGTGGTTATTTTTATTAAAAACAAAGTATGCCAAACTGTGTCACAAAAGTTAGCAGCTCAACAATCTTTCCTTCTGGCTTCATATAATCTTAGTTTTGTATTTCCCCTTTTCTCAAACCTACTTCTTTCTTAGCTTCTTATGCCAAATGTTTAATAATTAGGTTTCTGATGATTGAATACTACCCTCTCTTTTCACTCTGTTTTATCCTTCTCATTAACTCACATGCATTTATTTGTCTTAAATGGCTAATGGCTCCAGTTATGTAGTCTAATTACAGTGCTAATGTATATATGTATGTAAGAATATAGACCAGCATATATAACAAAATTAGTGTCTTAAATATTAGCCTGGATTGCTCAGAAGTATTTTAAACCTCAAATATTTACATATTTGAAAATAGGAATTATTAATTTCTACTAAAAATAGATTCTACCCAATCTTTTATATTAGTTAAAGTCACCTCAGAGTCTTATAATTTCCTTCTTCATTATTCTGTGCATTCAGTTTTATTACTAAGTGTATCTGTTCCTCCTTCAAAGATATATAGATACAGACTATATACATGTAGATATCTTCAAATGTATATACATGAATACTTTGCATAATTCTCCTTTTCAATGTGCATCATGGAGAAAGAAGCTGAAGAAGAGTGATCCAGTCAGAGGAGCTATACATATGACAAAATTGTGCACGAGGAAGGTCATGAAATATTTGAAGAGCTGAATATTTGAAAGGTGTTCAATGGGTCCGAAGTCAAATAATTAATGGATGCAAGTCAGTGAAAGAAGAAGGGAGAACTGTGGCCAAAGATGATTCCATAAAGATTCGTTTTCACTTCCATGGCTCTTCTCAGTGTCATAACCAAGGCCTTCCACTTCCTTTCCCTATTTCCCACTTAAACACTCTTTTCACATCCACTCATGTCACTTTATTTTCCATACTGTCTTAGTTACTCTTCTCTCCTTGCTGGGACAAACATCCGACACTGAAGCGAGGGAAGGAAAGGATTATTTAGCTCACAGTTACTGGAGGTTTCAGTTCATATTCATCTGGCTCCAAGGCAGAGTGGCACATGGCAGAAAACAGTCCTTCGTGGTGGCTGGTAAGAGCAAGAGTGCAGGGAAAGAGCTAGCAGCAGCTCAAGCAGCTAACTTCTCTACCTACCTTACATTGAAATACAAATCACCTGCCCCAGGGGTAGGTGCAGCACTCATTTCCACAATAGTCAGTTACAAATTCCAGAAGCTGCCCCATGACTGCATGAGGCTTTAGGGGGACACCTATACACAAACCATAACACACACCTTTCCAGATCCCAGTGAACTCAGAGTAGTGCTCACAGCCCTCAGTGTGGCCTGAAAGATCTTTGTGGATATAATCCTGTATTGGAGCAACTGTGTGTTAAGTATTTTCCGTTCTCTTCAGAGCTGAAATAATGGGGTCATATTTATTCTGTTTAGATTTATACAACCTCCATGTCATCAATAAATCGCTTATATTAAACAAAGTGTAGGTTTAAGTCTGTTTGGTAACAGAGTGACACTCATGACACTAATGTAAGATATTCCTCTCAAAATGTTGTCCATTGATTAATGTTCATGTATATTAACATGATCTATGAATTATAAACAATAGTTAAAATTGTTTATTAATCTTTCTTGTTTCATAAAGTTTTTCCTAAGTGATCTCAGTATTGAAGTATGATTGTCCATAGTTGTGTAAAATCTTAGTTGATGCCGAATTTTCTCTTCAGTGTTGTCTTTGAGAACCATGCCTTGCAGTTTTACATTTCACACGTATTGGTTACATAGCCTGCATCCAGAAACCATGCCTCCATCAGGGTGAAAATGTATCACGGATTGTCTGTGAGCTAGGCAGGCATTCTTCATTGTCAAATTCTGTTTTCTTTTCATGTTTGTGCTGACCTGGCCGCAGTTATTGCAATAAACTTATTGAACCATTTTCACTTTTCAAACTTCTGAAAATGTATGTCCGAAGAGCTGCAGAAGGATACTCAATGGGAATAAAATTACCAAGAAAAGTAATTATGAGGTATTAGCACAGCTGCTTACTCTAGAAACAAAGTAGAGCAATTTAGTTTAATAAAATGCTATTTTAGAAAGTTATGAGTTAGCAGTCATGGAAATTTGAGGACAGGTGCTTTTCTTTCATTCTTATCAATTGAGGTATTTAGTTCTCTAAAGCTAAGTTTTCCTGTTAAGTCTGCAATTGTACATCACTTCAACCAGTAACTTGCTCCCCCTGCTGGTGTTGCTCAGCTCAAACTGATTAGCCTGTGTAGCTATTTTTTTAATTTCTAATTTGACATTCTTTTCCTATTTGAAGACTGACATCGCAACATCATATCCATAGAAGGATGTGAGTTACTGCTGAGCTATTATTGGAAGTTATTGTTCATTGATTTGGCAGGATCTTCCCAGTGGCTCTAATTTGAAATTTTCTTACTGCTATACTCTCTAATCAAAATGTTTATGTGCTATTATAAGAAATACCATGAAAAAGCATGGAAGTTGGCTAAGAATCATATGCCTATCATTAGGGTTTACCAAGATTGACTAATATTCAAGAATATGGAAAGAAAAAGCAAAGACATTATGTTTCAAAAAGTTTCATCTTGACAACAGTTTCCCATTTCACTGAATATTGTAATAATATAAACAGGAATAATGTGAGCAGTTCTTTGCAAAATCATTGAATGCTTCCGACAAAAAGAAATACAGCTTGACAAAAAATTGGATTATGGAAAGGGGCAATTAGCTAAATCCAGTCTTCCAAAGTAAGGGGGAGCATTAAAAATAAATCGCTATATTTCTAAAGATCGTTAAAAATAAATGTTCTACTCTGACATCAGGTAAATACTTCAAATGTTTAGTGGTGGCAGCATACAAGCTAAGTTTTAAGTCAAATGTAAAAATAGAGTAGTTGTGTCAGAATGTCATCTTGGCTTCCAAATTCAATGAAATGCTCTCAGAGCCCAGGAGAGGGGTATGATCTTCTGTGGAATATGTGCGTGCCCTTGCTGCATATTTGAAGGGTTTTACTTTCAGTTGTTCATACTAGGAAGGTATTCAGTTAAAAAATCTACAATATATTTTCCTCAAAAGCCTTATCGTGAAGACTTTGCATTTTTAAAACCTCCCTATCTGTCAAATCCCAGTGAAAAGATGGATTCACTTCAGTAAGTTTCAGAAAAGCTACTGGCTATTAGGAATAATGAATAAAAAGGGGAAGCGAAAAGTGAATTGAGAACAAGGGAGAAAAGTCAGTGAAAATTTACATCTTAAATATGAAGACTTTTAGTATGCTTTCAGTTTAAAATATTGTTTACACAGCAAATACTTCAGAAGGTTTGAAAATCTTTAGAATCATATGGATTTGGAGAATTGTAGAGACACTGCATTCAACTACTTCTATGCACAGCTTTATAATGTTACTGGATTTAGCCCACTGAAATTCGCTGTTTATGAACTACTAGTTATTGTAACTGTGCCGACAATAACTGGTAACTGCAGGGTGCTCACAATACTTTGGAAAAATCATCTTTGACATTCTTTTGTAAGATCAGAGCATCTGTGAAGCTATTCTGTACTGATTTGGAGATACTAAAGAGCTGGAAGGGAGTGAGGCCTCTCCATTTCTGATAGCCCTAAACTTAGCAGAGAGCTAACTACATACCACTCTACTGCATTTAGCATGTATAGAGTTCTTTTGTACATAGCCAGTAAAAACTTGACATTTTTCTACGTTCTGTGGTTAAAATATAAATGAAGTAATGATTTTTTTTCAATAGCAGATTAGACTAATTAGGATGAAAATTTACCTAGACTCAAGTTATCATTTAAGTACAGTATTAAAAGAAATGACTATTTATATGGAAGAGTATGAACTCTGAGCCTATGTATTCTGTAGTACAAAGACTCATTATCTACCTATCAAAGCAAGGGAATAGAGTTCCAGAGAATATAAAATGCAGTCCTTAAGCTGATGATAAGAAGAGAGAAGGGCCTAGCTTCTGCTTGAAATAAACTTTTCTGTGATTTCAGTTTGCTTTGAAAACTTGGAAAATGTGACCTTTAAAACCACAGACCCTTAAATAGTGTATATAATGAGAATTCCCACACTGAATGCATTTAGGGAAAACTGCAGCATTCATGCGCTTGCTGCCTTTTTGTCTGCCTATCTGAGTAATTAAAGGGGAATTTCTAGCCGCACTGCAGACATTTATTTTACAATTCAGACACAGAAAAGAAAGGTGGACAAAGAAAATAAAAGCAAACACTTTAAAATTGACCTTGCATTATTCTTGATGCCACTGTAAAAAAAAACAAATGCAATTCCATGGGTGATGATGGAAAAGAATAAAATGCAACATTTATTTTCCATACTGAAAAGGCAAGTAATGCTTTGTTAGTGCTTTTCTAAGGACACATTTTCTGAGTTTTGCTACTTAATCATAGCTGAATTCTTTGCACACAAAAAACATAATGTCACATTTAATTTCTAGGCATGAGAATAGATTCAGAGTAGATGTTAAAAGAAGGAAAGATAAAGAAATAATTACATAGGATTTATGGTATGGAAAATAAAAGATATTGCCAGATGTCACAGACCAAATACAATAACTACTCTAAAGATTGAAATATAACATAAAATTGAAAATTAGAGGTATGAAGTAATTAATGCTGAGGTCTACAAAGGTCATCATATTTACCATAAACATAAAGCTGTTTCCATAATATAAATTAGGCCACCAAAACTTGAAAGTAGGAGTTTTACCAGCATCCAAACCATGATATAGCACCTTGGAACATCTCATTAACCACTTCAAATTGATGAACTGCTTTGATTTCCTTATGCTTCTATTTACTTGGTTAAATTCATTCCTGCAAAGGAAGAACAGAGACAGTGCTGACCCCAGCCCAGAGGAGATAAGTGGAGGAGATATTGTTCGTGGATGCTTAAGAACATATTAGTTTTTCATGCCAGTCAGTTCTGTGGGTTTGTAGGGTATAGTTTCTGACAAGAGAAAAATAATTGTGAATTTTTCGCCTACTCATATGTCTACCATTTCATCCTCTTATGCTTTGTTAAATCTGAATATCTAATTTTGATACTTTTATTTGAAGATTTATACATACTCTGATATTTGAAATCCCAATGCCTTTTGCTCAGAAAATAATAAATGAATTTTCTAGAGAGATTCCTCACCATTTCCATTATGTTGTCTCTACACCAGTCATTTTTCAGTGTTTTACTACCTGTTTTCCACACATGCACATATCCATAGATATTTTAATGTTTTAAAAAAGGTTTCTCCTGAGCCTTACAAACATATGTAAGCATCCCAGGAGTCCTCAGTTCACGTATTTGATAATTGGTTTTATTTGCTAAGGTTTCTTGAAAGCTTACCTTGCCTTCAGTTCATTGTTTTCCCCACTTCACAGTTTTGGTCACGTGGTTCCAGAGATCTTTTCTTGAAGTACATCTTACTGCAGGCCTTTGACACCGAAAACTAAGAAGAGCAACGACCTGGTTATTTAGGGTCCTCAGCCCTCTGTTCCTCTTTGATGGTGTAACACGAACTCACAAGCCCAAAGGAAAGCAGAAAAGACAATAGCTGTGCCTCTGACACTAGCACAGGCTTTTTCTCTCCCAAGTGCCTGGTCAAACCCTTTAAGGATTGCCAGAGAGGATTCTACAAGCCCTGCAAGCAAGCAAACCTTGCTACTGGAACAAAAGGCCTTATCACCACACCAGGCTTTATCCCCATTTCTTTTCTCCTTTAACAATGTACATCCTGCTCTCAGAAACAGTTTGCTTCTGTCTCTAAGGCCTCCAACCTGTTTACATGTTGTTCCAGCCCTAAGGAAGGCTACTTTACTTGATTACCAACCATCATTTCACCAAAGAATTAGATATCAACACCACGGAACATTACTTTAACCCTAGTTTGCCTCTCTCTGTCCATTGGAGGTCCTCATTATTTTTATCCACCCCAAATTGCTTCAACTTACAAAGAAAGCACATATCTTAAGAGTTATTTCTTTTCTTCTAACCAGCTTAGAATTTCTCTAGAGGAATCATAAATGTTTTTCAATAATAGCCCTTGAGAACTTCATCCACCTGCATGCTAGATAATCTGACTTCATCTAAACTTAACTGCGCATAACTGGGGAGGCAATGAGACAACGATGACATGTGGAGCTTGGAGATGCAGCAGTATCACCAAATTTAACATCCCTGTCACCTCCAATCAGAGCCCAGAGTGTCCTCCTCACTTTCATTTCCACACAGCTTGTGATTTATTCTTGTTGATAAATTTTTCAATATCCTTCTCCCAAAACTGAATATATTTTTCTCAAGTCCCTATGCTATGGTAAGCAAAGCAAATTAAAATTAAAAAAAACTTCTTTCATGCATTCATCTCTTAACAAAGCACCCTTTCCAGTTCTTGAATTAGTTAAAAATTTTCTTTCTTCCACTAACTTTCTAGCTGTTTGAAATAAAGACACTCTCAGGTGCTGTGAATTCAGGCATTAGGACAGCAGCGTGCTGCTAGTCACACACACACACACACACACACACACACACACACACACTCATCCCTAGGTCTGCTGCTTCATAATGCTCACCAGCCTGTGTATCCATCCTGTTCCTTCCTCACCAGGCCAGGTGGTGCTACAGTCACAAGGCCTGCATCATTCTCCAAGTCCTATGCGTAGCACCTTACCTATTCCTTATTCAGTATGCTCAGAGAGGCAAATGCCAGGGCAGCAGATCAGTTTCACCATTTGCTTTGTGAGCTGTTCAACTCTGATGGCCTTAACATGCCCCTTGTCTCAGCACTTTAAACGCAAAAATTGTGCATTGTCCTTCTACTGACCTAGAGCTGTTCCAGTTCTGAATTCCCCATTGTAAATTCTTTTTTGTACTACCACTTTTCCTTTCAATTTCTTTCCCATTTACTCTTACTAAAATTAGAATTCAAACCCGCAAAACTTTTAGTTCCTTGTTTCTCTACATTTGTCACTCTATGAGAAAAACTCCATTTGTCCTCTGGTCCTACCTAGAAGCAGTGGTCCAAGCAGATATCACTCTTCTTTCCCCTTGTAACCTGTGCCTGTTCTGGCCTTGAAACATTTTCATCCTAGATCTGTGCTATTTCCCTTTCTCGCCACAGCTGGTGACATGGGGACAGTGATGTATCTGAGCACCTTGCTCCAAACTCAATTCTAAGTCTACAACCTGAACTCCTCCATAAAGTTCCACGTATTAGCTACTCTAGCCATATCTAAAGATCTTGTGGCCTACCACAGCCACACAAGTTTAAATGGCCTCAGAGGCTAAAATATCCTAGCAAATCCATGCTCCTGTTTACAGTATGGTAGCCATGGAGAACCTTAGGATGCCTGGGTATCCCGACATCCTGAACAGGAGCCTAGAGCCATGTCCTGCTTCCAATCTTCCTGTTCACCTGACTCCCATTCTCTTTTTTCTTTTCTTGTTTTTTTTTTTTAAATCATACAATATATATCCTTTTGTCTGAGGCTTCTTTGTTTTGACACTCTTCCTAACATTCATCATATTCAGTGTAGGTATTCCATTCTCAAACCTGTATATTATTTTATTTTGTTAATATATTATAGTGTTATAACTCATTATATGTTAGAATTTCCCTATGGATCTAGTTTTTGAAGCATAAAATCATTGTGTGCAACACATCATGAACAGTACATATACCTTTGTAAGCACACATGTTCATTTCTGAACAGTGCATACTGAGGAATTACTACACTTATGCGTGCTAATAGTTCATACGGTCTGCATTTGTTCAGCTATACTAAAATGTGCTAAGCTACTCCCTCAAGTTAGCAGTTCATGCCCTTACTCAAACTGATTTTATTCTGCCATTGCAGCATAACTGAGACTGCATAACATATAAAGAACAGCAATTTATTTTTCATAGGTATGAAAGTTAGAAGTCCACAATCAGGTGGAAGCACCTAGTAAGAGTCCTCTTCCTGTCACACAGTGAGGAGCAGAACAAAAGGAAATGAATACAGTGTCATTACAGATATAAGAGCAGAAGAGAACAAGCCCACTGCAACACATTTATCGCTATATAAATACATCAAATTGTGTCAGCAAGATAGCTCAGTAGACCTAGTACCTGCTTAGGCAAGCACAAGGACTCAGTGATCCTCCTGTTTTCAGCCTCCCCAGCACTGGGATTACAGGTGTGTGCCACCACTCCAGGACCCTCTCCCTGAGAGTGGGTGACACCAATCTATGGGCTTATAGCCTGGATGGAGTAGAAAGGGACAGAAAGCCGGCTGCCTTGCTGATGTCTGCCTGCCATGCCATGGACTGTTTCTCTGCCAGGCCCTGCTGCCATGCCTCGCTGCCTTGGAGTCAGCTCACTCCAGGTGAAACCTCTACAAACTGAGAGCTAAAATGAAGCTCTGTTCCTTTAGTTGTGTCTCATATTTTATTCTAGCAACAAGAAAGAAACTAAGGCAATAATTAAGACTTTTTCAGGACATTGAGGCAGCCATAGCAGGACAATAAAGGCTTCCACAGAGGATGAGTTCCAGAAGTGGTTCAAAAGTAGCAGGAATATTGGGAGAACTGTGTTGAAAGTGATGGGAAGTATTGTGAAAGGGATTGACGCCAATAGGCTTTAATAATTTATTAAACTTTCACTATAGCTTTTCATTACATCTGTACACTGTTCTTTATTAGTATTTCAAAGTCTGTTAATATATGCTTAGTATGAAACTCATGTATAAATTAGCATATACAAATATATATATATATATATATATATATTTTATATAGCTTCATAATTTGAAAGAACTTAATTAACTATGTTGTTTTTCAGAGCGGCATATGAAACACAAAGTCATGCATGGGAGTCAAGAGCACTCAGTGACCTCTCTTCCTCTCCTTTAGCGGACATTTGCATCAGAAGTGACTCAGGCTTCATGCAGCTTGCCTTTCCACATGCTGACTAGATGCTGACATTTCATGTCTGGCTCTTCTTTGGAAACAGCAGGCAAGTTGCACTTTGCCTGTTATTTCTATCTTCAATCCATAGTTATTCTGTGGAATTATTTTTGATCATTCACTTGCAAAATGTTAGTGCTAAGCATAGACAGTGCAATCCTTAGTGCCACCTAAGAAAACATAGGTATGCTATAAAGCAGATAGAAATGATGGAAACACATAGTGTCTTAGTGTTTTGTAAACTTCACTGCCCCTGAGGAAATTGGTCAAGACTTCAGTACCAATTTGGACTTCAAATGTCACCAAAACATGAAAGCTTTCTTTTTGAGGAAATATGCATTTATTAATGTTAATGGTGTCTTCCTGTGGTTAGAATGGTTATCTTTACTCTGCTTGGATTGGTTATTTGTTGCCTCCCATTGTGTGCATGGCCCAGGTCAAAAAAACTCTGATTCTCATAATGAGCACCTCAAGGATAACCAAAATTTTCTCCTTATATTTTAGCAAATCTGACAAAATCTCTTCCACATTAGTAATATGTACTTACTTTTAATGCAATTGTATAAATCACCATGCCTCCATTTACTTCGTCTCTATATTTTGTGATACCTCCTTAAGACTTTCTTACATGCCATGACTGTTTTCTTTACTTAAAAAGATACTTTTTAATTTCAATCTTTTCCTATAGTTTGGCCTAAATGCTTCATTAAGTAAACGAGATCAGCTATTTAATTTAGGAAATTCAGCAAGCAAACACTACATAAATCAGAATGACATCTTAGAACAGTTTAAGCCTCCAGCAAGCTCTATTTGATGGACAGTTACTTAGTTTTGCCCTCTATAGCTAACTATCTACCTAGATGCTCAAGAGATGCAATGATTATTGTTTCGCTGCCATTATCTAAAGGAATAAAATATGAATCCCATTTTTATATATTCCTGCCCTCTAAGAACATTAATATTTAAACAGTATTAAATATTCAATAGTTTAATTTTGTAGCTAGATATTTTAAAAAGTCACTGAGTCTTAGGCATGCTGAGTATTGAATAGATAATACCTGTAAACACATTATCTGTGAGGAGAAAAAAAAATCTCTGAAATTAAACTCACCAGTTCAGCAATAATACTGCATATGAATGAAACATGGATGCAATTTCATTTACAGGAGGGGTGGCCACTATGTGTAGAAAAAGCTGGTGAATTCTGTAGAACAGGATCAAGTTGAATGAGGCTAACAAAGGAAGTGGATGATGAAACCAGGTGACAATAAATAGGTAAGGGGAAGAATATGTATGACAGTGCAGGGAGAGATTGACTGGAGATTATGGACCAGATGTGTTCCTCTGCTTAGCAAATAAGAGTCCTGTAGTTCAAAATTTATTCTAAGATAGACATTTGACTAACTCCCTAATCTCCTAATTTATCACTATTGACAATATACGCTTTCAGAATGCTTTACTTGATATATAATACTGCTAAATAAAAAGAAAGAATAAGAAAAGGATAAATATGTGGACAGTTTTTAAAATCAGTGCACAATGTAAACCCTCTTAGTATCTCTTCCTATGGTCTGAACATAAGATTATATATACTTAACTGCAGAATTCACTATGTTAGAAAACACTATTTTAAATTTTCAAAGCTACAATTGAATTTAAAAGTGCGAAACAATAAGATTAGAGCTTAATTGAAAGAAATTAGTATCCTTTATATAATATCTGCTTACTATTTTATAGATTTGGGGGATTATTATCAGACTAATGTGACTACAAACTGTGTAATACAATAAAACTAAGCATAGATCATTTATATTATTGTTATGATGATGATGATGATGATGATGATGATGATGATGATGATGATGATGATGAGCTCAGACTGCTCTTGGGGTGGGGCTGGCACATCATGTGGTGCCAGGGATTGAACTGTGGTCCCTGTGGTTGTCTAAGCTTTCCTAAGGAGGTACTTTAGAATGCTGAGCCATCTCACCAGCCCCTAGCTCATTTAAATCTTGCTAGCACTTTTTTTTCTGATTCCAGAATAAATTAATAGAAATGTTTAAAAATCAGAACATTATTGAGAGTTAAAATAATGGAATTGCTTTCCCAGACTAAATTATTATTTGAATATATTTAAACAAGACTTCTCTCTGGCACACAAATATTTAACATATGACATTGTGTCCTAAAATCTATAGCTGCATTCCGCCTTATTTTGGTTAGCTACACATTACAAACTTTTATTCACTTGTTAAATGTTTTCAAAATACTTGTCTTTAATTATTTTTATGCTTCATTCTGTAGCAATAATGTAAATTATATAACCTTTCTTTTATATTTGCATAGGTAAGTTATGTCTGGTCAAAATCTATATGGTGTCAGAAACACCCATACTATAAAATAATTATTTAAACCTTCTGCTACAGGTTGTCAATTAACCTTTCAAAAAGAATATAGAATTTTGTCCTGGAGTTAGTAGTGTATCACAGGAAGTTCCATTTTACTGTAGCATTACATGTGCTTTGCACTACATGACTTTCTTGTCAGTAATATGGGAAATAAAACAGCATTTGTGTTTTGTATTTTATTCCATTTGAAATAGAAAAGAAACAAAATCAAAGAACAAGACAACAAAGCACCATAAGACAATAAAAGTGTAGAATTTCAAAATAAGCATAAGAAATTAACAATGATTATTATATTACATATTGTTGCCATCAAATTTGCTGCTCTGACTATGAGATGTAGGCATGTAAAAATGATCAAATAGAACACTGACTCTTCATTTCTATAAATCTTGAATTTTTTGTAATCTTTCTTTAAAATTTATTTTAAGGGGGAATAAAAAATTAGATAAGACATTAGAAATGATGTACCTTTAAAAAAACAGGAAAAACAAAAGCAAACTGAAAGATATTTAATGGTTCTTGTTGCATTATACATTGCAGTCTTCAATGTAGTTGTTCAGACTATAGATACTATTTTTCAAAAACTAATCAAAGTAATAATTGTAAGCATTAACAACCACTCTCAGAAAATTGATAGAAATTAGTAGGACAACTGTATCAGCTGTCCTGTGTATGTATTTAGATGATTTTTCCCTGTCATTTTTTTCTATCTTTTCTCCTTTCCTTCATCTCATATGTTTATTCATAATGTTCGGCTTGCATTCCTTTTACTATATTCATTATACCTTTCAGATTTTACTTATTCTTTCAGGTTCTTACACTAAGGAGACAATATATTTAAGCATGTGGGTCTGATTTATTTCACTTATGAGTATGGCCTCTAGTTGCATCCATTTAAGTAAAGAGCCTCAAGTTGATCTTTCTTATAGCTGAGTAATATAACTCCATTGTACAAAAGTATCACATCTTTTTTATCTGTCTCTCTGTTCAGGGGCATTTGCGTTGTTTCCAAGATTTATATATGACAAATAGTGCTAATATAAATGTGTGCACATATATCACTGTGGTATGTTTTCAGTTCTTCTGCAAAAATACCCAGAATAGGAATATCTGGGTTAAATGTGACTTCTTTTCTTTCTTTTTTTTTTTGTTTTTTTGTTTTTCTAATTTAATTTAATTTTGAAAAGTAAAAACAGAAGGTAAAATGAACAGAAAATAAGAAAGAAACAGGGTAGCATACAAAATACGTATGTTCTGAATTTTTGAAACAGGAATAGCTAATGAACAATGGTTCTTATATTATCTATTTTTACTGTCAAATCTGCTTTTCAGACTAAAAGATGAAAGATTATCAGGAAATAACCTAATATTGGTGTTTGCTTTCAGGAAATCTTAATTTATTTCCTTGTCTTTTTTGTTTTAATTTACCTTAAAGAGACTATAATAGTTTATCATTTGAAAACGTATACATTTAGAAGAATTATGTACTTGTCTAGATCACAGATATCAGCATACAGAATTAGTCAAGGTGAACATTTTAAACCTTAACTGCTATGTTAAAAAAAAAAAACCTGATAAATTTATGAGTACAATCATCTCAGCCATCCTTTATATTTACTTACATGTTTTCCCTCCTTTTTTTTTCCTGTCTTTTCTCCTTTGTGAATGTGACTTCTCATCATAGTTTTTTGAGGAACATCCACACTGATTCCATATAGGTAGTACCAGTCTATAATCCCTCAACACCAGAGAAGGGTTCCTTTATCCCCAAATTTTCTCTTCTAGTAAATTTAGTGTTTCTATTTTAATGTTTAGGTCTTTTTATCCATTTTGACTTTAGTCTAGTGCATAGTGATAGAACTGGATCCAGTTTTAGTTTTGGGCACGTGGAAAGCCAGTTTTTCCAGCACCATTTCTTAAATAAGCTATCTTTATTCCAATAAACATGTTTGTCTCCTTTGTGAAAGATATGGTGGCTGACTGTGTTTCAAGTTGTGTCTGAATCTTCTAATTCTGTTCCATTGATCCTCTGGTCTGTTTTATTGCCAATACCATGCTGATTTTTGTCACTGTAGATTCATAGTATAATTTCAAATCAGGAATCATAATATCACCTGTCTTATCTTTGCTGCCCAGGATTTCCTTTGCTATTTTAGTTTTTTTTTTTTTTTTTTTTTTTTTTTTTTTTTTTTTTTTTTTTTTTTTTTTTTTTTTTTTTTTTTTTTTTTTTTTTTTTTTTTTTTTTTTTTTTTTTTTTTTTTTTTTTTTTTTTTTTTTTTTTTTTTTTTTTTTTTTTTTTTTTTTTTTTTTTTTTTTTTTTTTTCTGGTTCTAAACAAAGTTTAGGAATATTTTCTCTAGATCTGTGAGGTATGCTGTTGGTACTTTATTAGGGATGCATTAAATCTGTATAACAATTTTCAGAGTATGGGCATTTTCACAATGTTGGATCTTCTTATCCAAGATCAAGAAATAATTTTCCATTTTCTAAAGTCTTCATTCTTTTTTCACAAAGTATTTAATTTTCATTGAAGAGATCTTTTACTTCCTTTGTTTGATTAATTCTTGAGTATTTCTATTCCTTGAATACTATTATAAATGGTGTTGTTTTTCTAATTTCTCTTTTAGTGAATTTGTTGTTTGTGTAGAGGAATGCTATTGATTTTGGGATGCAGACTTTGTATCCTGCTATGCTACTGAACTTGTTTACTAATTATAGGAGTCTATTGGTCTTCCATATATAGTATCATGTCATCTGTGAGTGAGGATAGTTTAATTTATTTCTTTTCAATTCTTATTCCTGTGATTTCTCTCACTTGTCTAATGTTTCCAGAAATATAGTGTTAATGTTTCTAGAACTATACTGCATGGAACTGATGACAGTGGACACACTTATTTTGTACCTGATCTTAAAGCAAAAGCTTTCCTTCTTTCTTCATTTACAATGATATCAGATGTTGTTTTGTCATATATGGCTTTTACTACACTAAGGTATAGGTCATCTATTCTAATTTTCTATAGGGTTTTTATCATGAATGAGTGGAATTTTGTCAAAAGCTTCTTCTGTCTATTGAGATGACTGTATTTTTGTTTCTTTGTTTTTGGCTGTGTTGATATCATGTATTACATTTATAGATTTGTGTGTATTGAACAATCCTTGCACCCCTGGGATGAATCCCATCTGGTCATACTGTATAATCTTCTGGTGTTTTGCTGCATTCTTTTTGTTAGTATTTTATTGAGAAGTTTTGCATGTGTATTCATAAGGGAGATTGACCTGTAATTCTTTTTGCTGGTTGGGTCTGTCTGCAGTTTTGGTATTAGTGCAATACTTATCTTTAGAAATGAATTAAGAAATACTGCTTCCTTTTCAATTTCATTTAAGAGTTTGAGGATTATTGGAATTAAATCTTCTTTAAAATTTTTGTAGAAATTAGCTTTAAGTTAATCAGGACTTGGGCTTTTGTTTTTGCTTGTTTTCTATTATATTTTCAATTTTATTGACTTATATTGGGTTATTCTAATTTTTCTATCTTCTTGATTCAGTTTTGATAATTTGTACCTATCTAGGTATCTGCCCATTTCTTCTGTGCTCCTGATCCTGTGAGAATAAGGATTTTGAAAATATGTATTAGTAATCTTAATTTCAACCAGACCCATAGTAATTTCATCTTTTTCACTCTCTATTGCTTGAATTTGAGTTTTTTTCTGTCCTTGTTGATGACATTGACTAAGGGTTTATCCTTTCATTTAATCCTTCAAAAATTCAGTGCCTGGATTCATTAATTCTTTGTATTGTTTGCCTCATCTCAATTGCATTAATTTCTACTCTGATGTCTATAATTTCCTCCTGTCTTTGAGCTGTGTGCTTTACTTTTCTTTTTCTAGAAGCTTGAATTACATTAGGGTATTTATTTGTTCTCACTCTGTTGTCCTAATGTGTCAGTTCATTGCTATAAATTTTCTATCTGAGAACTGTTTTCATTACATTCCACAAATTTCAGTAAGTTGTGCTTCCATTTTCATTGGACTGTAGATATTGTTTAATTTTATCTGTGCTCCATTTGTTGCTAGGGAGGGTGTTATTTAATTTCCATGTGTTTATGTGGTTTTTGCTGTTTCTTTTGTCATTAATTTCTACTTTCATTAATGTGTGATCGGATAATATGCATGGAATAATTTAAGTTTTCTTGCATTTACTTAAATATGATCTATGGACTGTTATAAGTTCTTTTAAAACAAACAAACAAACAAACAAACAAACAAACAAAAACAAAAACAGTCCGATGTGAAGCTGAAAAGAACAGCACTCAACTGGTATTGTTGAGTGGAACACTCCATAAATGGCCAATAAGTCCATTTATTCAAAGATTTTGTTCAATTCTACAACCTCTTTGCTATTTTTTTCTAATTGACCTATCTCTTTGAGATAATGGTGTCTTGAGGTCCTCCATTAAGATTGTGTTATTAGTTATTAGATTTTTTGATGTACTTTAAAATTTGTCTTATATAGTTGGGTTCTTCTACATTCAGAGCATACATACTTACAATTATCTCTTCCTTATGAAGTTTTCCCATAAGTATGTAATGACCTATTTTATTTTATTTCATCATTACTGACTTGAAATTCACATTGTATGCAAACAGAACAGCTACCCTATTTTTCCTGAGCTCCTGGAACATGGAGCATTGTTTTCCATCCTTTGACTTTCAGGCTATGAATTTCCTTTTGAGTTAAATGTGTTTCTGGCATACAGAATATTGTTGGATTTTGTTTCTTGGGTCCCTCTGTCAGTCTATTTCTTTTCATTGGTAAACTGAGGTCATTTATATTGGTGGTTATAATTTATATGCATTAGTTTATCTTTGTCGTGTTATTTTTCTGCTGTTGGTTCCCCCTTTTCCCTGTGTTGCAGTGCTTGCTCTTCTTGGTTCTTTCTTTCTGTTGTTCTTGGAGTTGCAGTCCTTTTTTGATGCTCCTCCTTTTTTTTTTTTTTTTTTTTTTTTTTTT
>PVJA010017656.1:0-23842 GCA_004027025.1 Myocastor coypus | reverse complement strand
GATATCTCCTGGATTTGTTCTAGGTTAGCTGGGGGTCAGAGATTACATTTTGCTCCTTCATCTTGTCATTTTCTATTTCAGAAAAAAGTCCTTATTTTGATTTCTGTGATAATTTTTGTGAAATTTATAGTAAGTAGTGAAAATACTATTATCAAAGCCACACTTTATACAGATATCTTCTGTGCGTCGGAGATTCTTGGTCTGTGTTCTAACATCCTGCCTTCCCAATTATTTGAGAGGGAATTTTGGTTTCTGTTTGTCACTGTCCTTCATCTTTAGGTTTAGGGCTTTCATGAAGTTACTACCTCAGCAATTCCCAATTCAAAGGAGAACAAGTGCTTAAGACAGATATGATATCCTAGCTACAATAGTAGAAATATCAATAACATCAAGAAAATTTAGAAATTGTTAAACTTTGGCAACTAGTGGTTTTGTACTTTTGACCATAATTGAAATGACTACAGCTATATAATAGATCATACATTTGGAATTTGTATGTAAACTAGTGCCTTGACCTGCAAGGGAATCAACGTGGGTCCCAGAGTGGGAGCGGGGATTAAAGGGGGAATAAAGGACAAGAGACATGAGAAATGGAGACAAGACAGGATTCTGATCAAGTCTCATTTATTAAAAAAGGCACTCGGGTATATATACTGGGCACAGGAATGAGGTAATTTCTGCCTGCGACATCAGCATGTATCTTAGGCGACAATGGGCGACTTTGGATTACATCAGCAGGTTTCCAAGGCAACCTGGGGGAGGACTTAGAGCGTGTGATTTATGGGAAAATAGCAGGGGGTGGGAAAATAGAAACTTAACTGAGGTTATGGCGAGATGAGGCTGTCGCGTGATGATGATGTCATTACAAAATCAACACCAGCAGTTTGGGCTCCCACAAACTAGTTCCTCTGGTACCTCCCTGCTGAATACCTACAGTCTTCTTTGCAGACAAGTTCACTTGAGTTTAGTCTGGCTGCCTCCTTGCCACGAGTCTGAGGCCCCCCAAGTGGATCAGTTCACCTAAGTTCTGCCCAGCACCTCCACAAGTTTGGGGTCCTCTGGATAGGCCGGTTCCCCTGAGCTCCATCCACCTGCTTCCACACCACAAGTCTGGTGTTTTTGTTTCATTTTAATTCCCTTACAAACTACTAGGAAAAACATACTTGTGTATTTGCTGCTGTACATAAGTTTTTTACCTTATTTTTTATGTCTTTTTTAATGAATTAACTACTGGTATTACAATGCTTGAGCTGACTTTAAAAATGCACTTTACAGAAAAAGGATGGTGCCGTGTATTTATTATATGCCCTGAACATTTGCCTTGGCTTATTATTTCTTTCAGCTTTTCAGCCTTCAGGGTTTTAGCAGTCTATTCATTCACACCAATGGTTTATCTGGTGTCATTGCTTCTGCTTTTTTAAGCTCAGAATATTTTCCTGTTAGAAACCATATTTAATCCACAGTTCCACTTAGTCGTGAAGTTCCATTTACCTGTATTTTGCTACTGAATTAATTTGAAATAATTTATTGCATGATGTGTAAAAAGATTCTCACTTTCTTTGTGGAATAGCTGCTCTAGTGCCAGTCTGGTCTGGATGAGTCAGTGTTATGTTTATAATGCACCATTTTCTTAGGCCCTGTGTAGTTCAGTCATCCCTTATGAGCACCAGGGTCATATTCATCTTTTTAAGCTATTTATAACTTTTGAGTGAGTGATGTTTAATTTTAAGTATTATGTATTTTCCATAGTTTCAGATTTTTCTCATTTTTATTAGTATCAATTTGTAGTACAAGCCTTGTACAAAATTGGTACAGAAGCCTAATATATCTTAATTCCTCTTTATCTTCCCACTTTTCCTCCTGTTTTAAGTAGTGTTTGTTTGATGCACAGCATGTTATGTATTTGGCAGCTTTTCTTTTTTTTAACGTAGTTTTAATGATCTTTATTGTCTTTTTAAAAATTTTTAAAATTTTAATAGGAAAGAAATAACAATGAGACAGTTTCAAAACACATCAGTAGGACAGCCACAATAATTAATACAATGAATATTGTTGTCTTCATAGCAGTTGTTCAGAGTACCAGATGCAGACATCATAACTTTTCTCAACTCTGTTAGTACAAATCTTTCTTCTCATTGAACTAAAAGAAAGTAGTTGTATGCATAGTCCATTATTCCATAATAGCAGTGGGTTATCAGCAGAGTTGCCAGTGTCAGATGCTGTTCATGATCCTTTACAGCTCAGAGCATTCATCAAATGATACCATTTGTTAGGAAAAGTATATGGGATAGAAGGAGAGATGGGGGGGGGAATCATACTTATTTCAACTAGGTATGTTTGTATTTGAATACCATCTTATATTCACTTCATATTTGCTTTATTACTTTGTGATTATTTTAACAAGTTTAACATTTCCCTTATTCTAATCAGAATGTTACCACATCTATGCATTAACATGAAATTATTAATGCATTAATGTATGTATTTTATAGTACTTAATTTCTCACTTAAGAGCACCTTATTTCTTTGATTGGCTGTTTAATTTAATCCTCATTACTGACTTGTAATTATTTTCATAAAGGATTCATGTTTTTCTTTTTTATTTGATTGTCAGACTACTGGGAATATGATTTTTTTAAAAAATTAACAAGCATTTGGATATCATAGAGAACTATATTGTTCTGTATTTATTTGTAACTCCAGTCTTTAATGAACATTTAGCTTTTATAATTTATAATGAGCAGAATTTCTTAATTTATACAAAATTTATCTGAGAACATTATGCAATGCATTTATTCTTTCTTAACAGTGCTAACTTTTATCATTGTTGACTGTCACAGCTAACTGGCTCTTGCTTCTAGAACAATGTGATGTCTTGCTTCCAACGTTCACTTCAGATTATAATGGTAATGCTCCTGGAATTTCAAAGTTAAGTATGATATCGGCTGCTGGCTTCTAAAGATCACTGTCACTATAAAGGTAACTGTCTTTCCATCCTTATATTTACATCATTTTCAATAATATCTGGTTGTTGTATACCATAAAAGTGTGTCATTCTGAATTTTTAAAACAGTGTATTTTTTCTCTGATTTATTGATTTTATTATAGGAAATTATAAAACTTTAATATAAAAATCTTGTTTTCTAAAACAAATCCTATATAAAAATGTTATATTAATATTTTATTAGAAATAAGAAATAGAAAAATTGTTCTCCTTTATGTTTTTCCAAGGTTGTGAAGTGTAGACAGTGATATTCAGTAAAAAGAGATGATTATTTTTTCTAATAGAAAAATTTTGCATGGGTTGCCTTATTTAAAAAGAATTACTCATTTTCTAAAATTGAAAAAAGTGTGTTTATTAAGCTGACTGAATTTATATGTTTTTAAAAGTAATTTGACTGTGTTCAGTTTTACTGTGACCTGCACAATAATTAAAAATTTATACCTTACATTTATTAGCAATGGTGTTCTTTGAATAGGTCGGCAGATAAGCCTGTATCTGTTGTTATTCACAACAGCACTGTGAATAAGGTAAACAGTCATTTTCCTCATCAGCAACAAAAAGTAGCTCAGACGTACTGTGCTCAATCAAGTCACAAGCAACAATCATCTGACACTTGTCCTGCGTGCCCCTTGCAACAAATACTTTATCATTTCATTTATCACCAGGTACTGATCAAGACAGGTTAATGTTCCCCTCAATTTGACTACATTTTAGACAATTTTCTTTGGGTCTACAGAGAACTTTTTCGTTTTGTCTTATCCTAGTCTATGTTTATATCTTAACAGTCTATTGCTGATGGGAAATTTGTAGATAAAACATCTTAACTGTTTTTTTCCTCCCCTATCTTTACAACCTCCTTTGGCCTCCTTGTTTACAAAATATCTATTTCCAATTTTTTTTTACCTTTCAGTTGCTTACTCTTTTCCTTAAATCATTTTTCCTGTAACCCCCATCTCTTGGTCCTATAATCATTTGAATGATAATATCTATCTTCCATTTTGCTCCACATTTATACATTTGTTTCTTACACGAGATGAATGTGATATTTAAGCACATGTTTGATGTATTTCTCTTAACACTACAGTCTCCAGGTACACCCATTTACCTCAGAATGTCTCAGGTTTATCCATTTTTATTGCAGAGTAGTAAATGTTTTGCTTATAAGTACCACAATTTTATATCCATTAATCCATTTTTTGGCATATGGGCTGTATCCAAGATTTACACATTACACGTTGTGCTGACACAAACATGGATGAGCATGCAGTACTACTGCATGATGACTTTAACTCTCTCAGGAGAATAGTTTGCAGAGGAGCGGCTAAGACAAATGGAACCTATAGTTTTATTTCTTAATTTTTATTACTTTTAATAAGAAATTACAATGTGAACGTTTCAAAACACGTTAGTAATACATTCCCAATAATTGATACAATGAATATTGTTGTCCTCATTGTAGTTATACAGAGCACAAGGTTTAGACATGTTAAATTTTCTAATGGTGATTAGTACAGTAGATTTCTTCTTTTTGATCTAAGAGAAGGTAGTTGTATACATAGTCAAATGTTTCTTAATTGCAGTGGGTTACTGGTGAAACCAGCAATGTTGAAATCTGCTGATAAGAGCCTTTTACAGCTCAGCATACTAAACTACCCTTAAGTTTTATGCATCATGTTAAACTTTTCTGCTGGGTGGCTAAGGGCAAGTTATAGCAAGACCTATATAACAAAACATGTAGTTTTTGTATCTCCCAAGGTCAATCAAATCCCCTCAGGATTTACTTTGGAACCATATACAGTGTTTTGTAGAGCTCTTGTCAGTGTCAGCCATCTGGATGAGTACAGCCATTGCTTGACGAGATTGCTCTCTGCGAAAACCTGACAGAATGTTTTCTCTCTAGGTGACTCTCCTTAGGCACATTAAATACCTTCAGTCCCTTTCTTCTCTGGTCCCTTAAACTCCTTGAACAGAAAATTTGGAAACTACTGAGTTATAGGATGTTAGAACACAGATTCTGTTCTGTCCTGAGTCCTCACTGACCTTTAAGGTCTAAGACCAAAACAATGACTATCCTTATAGCCCTTCTTTTTCTCTAATTTTTGGTCTGTAAACTTATATTCTTAGCGCCCCAGAAGAAAAGCTTAGTGATACTGCTACTCTAAAACATAGATGCTTGAGCTTAATATCATTGTCTTTCTGAATATCAAACACCTTAAACTTAACCTGGAATTGGTATTTTCCATCAATCAATGATATTCTAATAAATTCCTATACAATGTGATAAAAGCATTTACATATTTTTGCACAGATATTTAGAAGCATAAACATGTAGAAAATTTTAGCCTGTCCATCCTTTGGCATTTTTCCTATTCTCTTACTCTCATTTAATACCCTTTTTTGTTTTCTTGTAAACCATTTACTTGAGAGAGAGAGTATAACAGTAACTGAAATTACGTTAGAAGCAGCATACATCTAAGAGACCACAATGACAGGTATCCAAGCATAATTTTAGTGTTACATATTGCTATCATCAGTGTCAAAAATATTTTGAGATTTCTTAGGACCCTTGTCTAATTCATTCTGTGCACATAAGTGCATAGTTTTGCTCCTGCTATGTTTCCTTTCTTTTCTGCTTCCAGTCACTTTGCTGTTTAACCCTTAAGTCTTTGATTCCCATTCAGCTCATTAAGTCTTTTCATTTTTATTTCTTCTTTTGAGTTCTTACACTAGGAAGACTATATGATATTTACACATGTGGGTTTGGTTTATTTCACTTATGAGTATATGCTCAAGGTACATCTATTTATATATGAAGTCATCTTGTTTATCATTCTTTATCGCTGAGTCATTCTTTATTCCATTGTATAAAAATACCACATCTTCATTCTTCATATGATGGGCATTTTGGTTGTTTCCAAGATTTGGCTATTACAAATTGGGCTCCTATATACATAGGTATACAGATATCACTATGATATGATATTTTCAGTTCTTTTGGGAAAATTCTCAATAGGGGGATACCTGATTTGAACGTGATTTCCAGTTCTAATTTTTTAAGGAGCCTCCAAACTGCTTTCCATAATGGTTGCTCCAGTCTGCATTCCCACCAACAGTGGAGACGGGTTCGTTTTTCCCGACAGCCTCTGCAGCATTGGGGCTGGGGAGATAGCTCAGTAGCATAAACACTTATTTGGAACCTATAGTTTTAGATTTTGAAGAATTTTCATACTGCATATCCTAGGGCTGTACCAATTTACATTCTCACCTTTCACCAAAGCCTGGGAAGAATTTGATTTTTTAATGGTGGCCACTCTTTCTTGTATAAGATGGAAACCTCCATGTTGTTCCAATATATATTTATCAAACAGTAGTGATATTTTTCATTGGCCATTCATACCTCACTTGAGAAGTGTATTCATTTAGATGCTGTTTTTCTGGATTAAGTTTTTAAATTTAAGGTTCTTCGTTTGTCTAGTTCTTTGTATACTGTTGATATGAGTACTCTGTCTGAGGAACATCTGGCAAAATCTGTTCCCTTCCTGCTGGTTGTCTCTTCACTCTGTTAACAGTTTTCTTCGCCATACAGGAGCTTTTCAACTTGATATTCCCACTAGTTGACCGTAATATTTCATGTGAAAATGACTAGGGTTTTGTTCATAGAAAATTAGAAAATTTGCAACAGCATAGTATTAGTACTTCTTTTTTGAACACTTGAAAGTATATGATTTTTTTTTTCTCTGTCACCTTCAAATGTGAATTTTCTCCCAGCCTCTTTTCAGGTAAAAGGCAGGAATCTCTTTCTCATGAACTTTGGAGGCATTCCTTTGAAATGCACTTCTAAAGAAAGATAGTGTTTCTATCCCCAGTCACTCTTCAGAAAGTAGCAGCATAACTTCTGTGAGCGTCAGCTAGCAAACTCAAGTGGCCTGGTCACCTTCACCACCCTCCCCATTCACAATCTCCTTAACTTTCCAGTCCTTCACTCCAAAGCTTAATGCTTTTCCAGCCTATTGATTTGGTAGGTTTAAGTTTGATTACTCTCCCCAAGTGAAATAGTCTTAAATGAGGTCATGATTCACTGTTTAACCATAAAATGTAATTATTCTTTTTTTGCTATTGAAATGTTTCTGTTCATCTGACACTACTCCTCCACTCTTTGAAGTTCCTGAAAAGCAGTACAAAGTTTTAATCTTGCATAATGCTTAGCACTTTAAAATATGCCTAAACACACAATGAATGCCCAATTGGTAAGCAATTAAGAATTCAAAGTCCCTATCCCCACTGCAGGTGCAGCTTTCTCAAACTTTTCATTTTGTTACATTTAAAAGTGATGACCCCCAAAAGCTTCATCCTATACAGAGGTAGAAAATTATCAGTAATGTTGCTGATATCTTTTTAAAATAAAACTCAGACATTATTGAAGGATTTATCTCATTCTTAGATTTAAATTAACCCTCCATTTCCTCCAGAATTTCTAGTTTGCCATAGTTATGTCCAAATGCCCCCAACACTCATGCACTCAGAGGTGAGGTTTGAGGGGGATAATCAGATTCTAGGGACATGATTCTCATCAGTTGCTAAGTCGCTGATGAGTCCATTGCTAACTCTGTATCGGATGATGAAGCCTGGATACAGAGGTAAGCCCTTTAGTTCTATTAGCTAGTAATTACATATTCCTTCATAACTTTGTTCATATTTTAGAGACCAGCATTGTGACCTATATACGACACGTATTTCTTTCTTTTTTCATGTAATTGGCACAGGGTCTCACCATGCAGCTTGGACTCATAGCGATCCTTCTGTTTTCAGCATCTCCAGTGCTGGGATTACAGGGTGCACTGGCATGCCTGGACTCTGCCCAACTTAGCACACCCAGGGGCATGGCCAGCGTGGTGGTGCGAAGAGCGAACCCCGCTCCCTGTGCTTGCAAGCAGGCACTTAGTCCACTGAGCTATCTTATAGCCCTGACCTGTATGTCTATTTTTATTACTTTTAATAAGAAATAACGATGCAACAGTTTCAAAACACGTTATTAAAACATTCCCAATAATTGATACAATGCACATCGTTGTTCTTGTAGTAGTTACTAGAGCACAGGATGCAGACATGATAATTTTTCTAGTCATTATTGATACAAAAATTTCTTCTCGTTGAAGTAAGAGAAAGTAGTTGTATACATAGTCCAATATCCCATAACTGTAGTGGGTTATTGGCAGAACTGACAAGGTCGGAAGCTGTTGAGAGCCAAGGATATAAAGTTTCTAACATGTCCAGGGAAGGGCCAAGCATGCTATTAGTTATAAGCAAATGATGGTGCAACAGTGTTGTTGTCATGATGATAGAGTATTTGATTACGTCACATCTACATTTTCAGTGTCTTATAGATGTCTGATTATAAAATGTGTGTTTGTGTTTGGTGTATCACAAATACAACCATAAGTATTTAATTTTAAATTAAATGTGGCAGAAAAAATTACACTCAGATAATAACCTTCAAATCACTTTTTGAACCATCGTCCTCTCATACTGGATTTCTCAACAACAGCTTCTTATCTCTCTAAAAGCCTACAATGTCTTGGATTCAGGTAGGGCAAAGCAGGGGATGGGCCTACCCATGAAGGCTGACCAGTGTCAGAAGAGCTGTCAATTCAAGATGTCCCCAGAGATTTCAGTATGGCTTTCTTACCAGTTATCATCTTGAGCAAGTGACAACCTTGCTCTGCTTCAGTTCTTCATTTGTAAACTGAGGGAATTGACAAAGATTCCCTTCTAAAACTCTTCCATGCTACAAGGACTGTGATTAGCACCTATCACTCTTGGCAACATTTTACTATCTTGATTAGGAAGGTCACTTATGTTCCAAGTCCATAAATGAATAATTTTGCAGATGTTCTTTATTGATGATCTTTAGGTCAGTTTAAATGAGTAGTAAGTATTTGTAGAAATCATCTCCCTAAAAGTGTGTTGGGAAATAATCCTGTAGTTTAACCTACAAACTCATTAACAAGTTATTCCCGAGTTCCATAACAATATTTCTTCAGGCACACTCCCTATCCTTGTAGACACCGCATCACTTAATCCTGACATCAATAGCCACCATTATCCTCAGCAATTGCTAGCATTACTGATAACAACAACAATCTCATGTGATCTTTTAGTCCATGGAGAAATTGTGTGGCTTTCCCTGTAAGAATAAATATTGGGAGGAGCCGGGCGTGGTGGCGCACGCCTGTAATCCCAGCACTTGGGAGGCTGAGGCAGGAGAATCAATTCAAGTTCGAGAGCAGCCTGGGCTACAAAAGTGAGCTCAAGGCCAGCCTCAACTGCATAGTGAGACCCTGTCTCAAAAAGACAAAAAAAAAAAAAAAAAAAAAAAAAAAAAAAAAAAAAAAAAAAAAAAAAAAAAAAAAAAAAAAAAAAAAAAAAAAAAGAATAAATATTGGGAGAAAAATAGCTCTTTAAATAATTCCTGTACCTTTTTCTTGGTAGTTATGTATTTATTTAGCTATTTCTTAGTTAAGTATTTTAGAAAGTGAAACATTTCTTCCATCTGCTTCAATTGTATTTAATGAATTTCCTTATTATGTAATTTTATAGATTTTATTCAGTATTTTAAAAACTAATGTTGCATTAACATTATCTCAATTGATCCTAACAGAAATTTTTAAAAATCTACTTAGCAGCCTCTTTCTATAATACTGATCTCCTTCAAAGGCTTGATATCCTCAGATTCTTTAGAGATGCTCACTGCAGTTGACCTGTAAACTCCATAGATAAATGCCCTAAATAGGTAACATAGTTGCACTAAAGGTTTGCACTCTAGTTCCTTCATCTTGTGACGCTAGTACCTGGGTCACAGTATTCACATTTATATTTCAATCCTTTACTCTAGGAATCAGTATAGACCAGAGGCAATGAATTAACAGCTTGTCCAAAGCATACCTGGGCAGATGGCAAGACTGATTAACATTTCAATTTCCTGGGACTTCTGGAAGTCTCTGGAGGGAGAGCAACACAGTCACAGAAGAGTCCAGCCTGGCCCACAGGGGCATTCTGGTCCTTCTGACAACACACCCACCTTTGCTCCCACTTAAAGGAACTGGGCTTCTAACTTTTTATTTAATGCTATGTAATTTATTATTATTAAATCTTGTTTGTCCCTCCCCTGGTGGGGGAATCTTTTTTTTTTCCTTGAGAATCTTGTCACATCAAATTATCTTAATGTCAGTACTCTCTTCCTTTGAAAATATTACCTTGTTGACTTGTCACCATGAGTATTTTGGAACTCTTAAGGGAATTTTGCATTTTATTCTTTTTTTTTTTTTTTTGAGAAAAATTATCGAAGGATCTTATGTTTTATGTATGGGTAAACCTTTCAGGACCTGGTCACAGCAGATGGCAACACAACACAAAGGCTGTCGGCACAACACTTCATTCAGTCAGTTTCAGGTTAAGTGGTAATGTGGTTGCTGGTGGCACCCAGAAGTGGAGCTGAAGGATGATGCTCCTTGTAAGTCTCGTGTTCCTCACTGAAGAGCATATATGTCTTATGTTCGCAGGTGCATGTATGTTCTTCTCTACTTCTTGTCCTCTAAGAACCTCAGAGGACTATTCTTTGTCTTCAACCTGCTCATTTTCTACCTCGCAGATGATATTTGCTCCCAGGTACCTTTTGGCAGGGACTCAGAACTCCTGTTTTATCAGCTGAGGATAGGCCACTTTCACTAGCCTAGGTGAAATACTTCCCCCCAATCCTTCTGTAATGGCAGTGAATAGCAAAGCAACTGTATTTTATCAGTGAACGTGGGTCTCTCAGCTTTCTTTGTAATTCATAACCCTGCTCAGAACCTGACTTCCTGGGTTACATAAGAATATTTTCCACTGTCACCCAGGTGACACCTCTACCTCACATAGATAGCATTTTTGTTTTTCCCTTTAATATTCAGTGTTCATTTCTACTTCTACTGTTTGCCCTGCCTCAAGTGTTTGTTCTCTATTGAAAATCTGCAGTTCACTCAGCTCTGTCATCCATGCAGCCATTCTGCCACAGCACCCCAGGCACCCCAGTCTCCCTTGGCTCTCCCAGACTTCAGTCAACTTCACAACTTGGAATGCGTGAGGCAGTCTTGGATGGATCCACCTGAGCACCAGCTCTCTGCACCCGACTCTGAGGAGGCCTGAGGACTAGCCCCAGGACTAGCTACAGCCCCACTGTGCACTACAGCCCATGCCTTGGGATGGGATCATGGCAGGAGCCCTTCATCTTATACCTGGCTCTTCCACAAACTCAACAGAAGAAAACAGCTTCTTTAGGCCAATTTTTACAGTTTTTTTTTTAATTACAACTAATACAAAACTGAACATACAAAATATTGTAATCTCTGTTATTCATATCTCCAGAAAATATTGTTACAAATAATGTTAAAAAAGCAAAATATCCATATTTTTGTCCTTTATGGATTGCTAGAAAAGCCATTTATTTCTTTAATTATCAGAAATGTGTATATTTATTTATCACATTTAATGGAAAGAAAGAACATTTATAATGGCATTATGTAGACTTCAGAAGAATGAGCTGCTATTTGTACAATTATCTAATTATTCCTAAATTATTAGACAATTATATTCAATCTAACATTCTAATATTTCTGTATCAAGTAATGCTATTTTAAGCATAACTTAGATAAATTTGCATATTCCTGATTATTTCTTTAGAACAGATTCTAAAAGGAGTTTTCCAAATCAAAGGTGAGGAGTTCATTGAAAACATTTGATTGATGTTGTTAATTTGACAACTGTTAGTTTCTTTTCACTTCTTTTTGTGCTATTATAAGCTCTCTTATTAACTCCATTGCTTTTATAAACAACATTGGGGTGAACCCAGAACCTGACTTCTGAACCAGTTCGGAAGTTATGGATGTGACTAAGGGAAATTACTGCTAGATTAGGTTAGCAGGTTATCTTTGTTTTCAGTGTTGAACTATTAAAAAAGGCATTACCAAAAGACGCCATTTGAAAGAGTGCCTATTTTTACTATGAGTTTCTTTTAGGATATATACTATTATTTTTCACTATTTAAAATTGAATAGTTATATAACTTTATTCAAATGGTTTCCCACCTAACTATCATTGGTTCTTTGTGCCTTTCACCAGGAACTATTCCATTAAGCTCAGTAAAAGGACATTGGAAAGTATTGACATTCTGTAACGAAATATAAAGCATAAACTTTTTGCCATTTTGCCAGCACAATTGCAACACCCTTGAAAATGTGTCAAACTTAGTTTTCCTTTTCTTGACAATAAGTATGTCATTTGGAATACCTTTTCTTTCATTTGCATATCTTGGGCTGACAAAACTTGAGATGTAAGAAGTCTAATCTCTTCATTGAAGTCAGCATCACAATGAATTCTAATGCCTTATACTTTCAAGCAGTAAGTTTATTTTTTAACTTATCTAAGTTAAATGTCATAAGGACCTTAAGGACATTACTTATTCTGTGAAGGTATCTCTTTCAAAATATTCTAAAATTTTACCTTAAATCACTTGCAAAATCTTTTTATTTTACTTTTCCTTTATTTTTAAATAATACAAAATAATGATTTTAAAAACAGCATTAGAAGTGATACATGATTTCACTAAACGGAGTAATAGGAATTCAAATATTGTTGCTGTATTAAAGGATATTTTCAAACTACTTGTTCCAATTACCAGACATAAATGTAAGATTTGTTTAAAGAAAAAATAATAATAACAAAGTTATAAGCAATTCAGACAGGAAAAAATAATTGGAGTTAAAAAAAAAGTTTTAAGCATTAACTGCTTCTTTCAAAAGACCAGCAGAAATCGACAATACAATTACCCAAAATACTCTGCATATATACCCAAATAAATATTTTCCCTTCTTTCATTTGTTCTTTTCCTCATCCCAGTTTCTTCTTCCCATTGAACAACTTTTATTTGCAGATGACATGATATTGTATATAAAAGACCTCAAAACTTCCACAAAGAGACTTGTATATTTAAAAATCAAATTTAGTAGCATAGTAGGGTACAAAGTCAACACTCAAAAATCAATAACATTATTTCTATACACAAACAATGCACTAAGAGAGAAATATTGGAAACCACACCTTTCACAATAACACCAAAAAAATGGAGATATCATTATGGCTATCATAAAGAAATCAACCAACAACAAATGTTGGAGCAGTTGCAGGGATAAAGGACCCTTCTCTACTGCTGGTGGGATTGTAGACTGGTGCAACCATTATGGAAAGCAGTGTGGAAACTCCTTTAAAAATGAGGACAGTTAATCCCACTCAATCCAGCTATCCCTCTTCTGGGAATTTCCCAAAAGAACTGAAAACATTATATCATAGTAATATATGTGTGCCCATATTTATAATAGCACAATTTGTGACAGCCAAATATTGGAAACAACAAGGGTGTGATATGAGTATACTTTTAATTAATGAGAAACTTAAATTTAATTATATCAAAAACCCATATAGAATATCTTTACTTTTTAAAATATTTTTTTACAAATTGGCAAAGTCTATAGATTTATGGGATTTTTTTTCTTTGTCTTTTTGACACAGGGTCTCACTATGCAGTTCAGCCTGGCCTTGAGCTCACTTTTGTAGCCCAGGCTGGTCTCAAAATCACATCAGTCCTCTTACCTCTGCCTCCCAAGTGCTGGGATTACAGGCATGTGCGACTACACCTGGTTCAACACTGTTGAAGTTTTCTTTAGAGTTATCTTTTCTGTATCTTTCTTCCCAGACACCTTTTGAAGAACAACACAAAAAATGACACAAGTACCATTCTTTCACATTGCCCTTGCACCTCTCCTGACGAGGCTTCCCCTATAACAGTGCTGTGAGGGAGCCTGAATAGAAACACAGGGCTGAGTAAACAGGACTAGCTATAAAATGCCCCACAAGAGTGGTCCATACCATATGGATTTTTTCAGAAACGGTGAACTTGACTGAAGTTGGTCCTTTTGTGTGTCCACTAATTCAGTTAGGTGTACACAGAAACTAATAAAGGTAACAGTTCTAAGGATCACATGAGGAGGCTTGGTGACCACTGATAACTATGCAATTCTGATTAATTTGACTGGTTTTCTGACATATGTGTAGATAAGATTTTAAAAGCTCCTTGTGTATTTAATGTGAAAATAGAGAGGATATTTATTAAACTGGATTTTTTCCACAGCACCTATTTCTTTTTAAGCACCAATGAACAGTGTAACTTTAGAAAGAACATCCATTTCATGCATAAACTCAAAAATTATGCTGCAGAGTAGGGATCTGCACATTGCATTTAGGAAGAAGAATAACAAGAGAGAATGAGAGACTCTGCAAAGTGATTCAACTCTGGACAAATCATCAGTCTCATGAGAACCCAAGATATCTAACATGGTGTCAGGAAGGGTGACCTGTGTGGTGAGTGCCCAGGGCTTCCCCAGGGCACAGCAGACACAGAGTCATTCATGTTAGTCTTCACCACGGAGGACAGATTCAGATGTGCAGTGTTTTGCAGACCCCTGGCCCTGGCCAGAATAATTAACATGTATCTGTAAAGGAATCTTTATTCACAATGATATGTTGGTGATTTCAGTTTAATGAAGATAAGAGCATTTGAGCCTGAAATTCTGTCACTTCTATACAGCGGCTCTCTGCTACAGAGGCATTATTTGATTTCAGGAACAAAACTAATAGTGTCACAAAAGAATATAGAATATCAAATAGTTGTGGAACCATCCTAGATCTAGCCTACATGACCCAGTCATCTAGTAGTCTAAGTTAAATGGCAACCGTCATCTCTGACGTGTAGCTGCTCACACTTACCGCTGTCTGTCATGAAAGTGTGAAACTGAGCACTTACAGGATATCTAGCAAAAGTGGGTTAAAACTAGGAGCAACTAAATGTTCTCCTCCTTTAAGTTGGATGTTGCATATTTTATCTTATAGACTTAAAAAAAAATAAAAGCTAATACAGAAAATTGAAAACCAACATGTGCTGATGCCACTGTGACTATACTTGACCATGTATTTTAGAAGCCTTTGAAACTGGTTTTCTAAGTTTAGGTTTGGAGATGCAAGGTAAAGAAGCGTAGCATTCAGTAAGCAGAGTCTGATGGGCAATTCTGGTCAGAGTTCAGAAGGCCAGAATACTGACAGAAATGTGGATGGTAAATGCTAGGCTTGACAGCTTTCCAGTAGGAGGAGGGGCTCCATTGGCATTTGTACAGGAGACTGTGGGTGATACATGTGGCAGGGTATTTGTGTCATTTTTACTGTGTCCAGAGACTTTTCTGGGGAGTAAGATTAAAGAGGTGTGCTAATAAATCTTGAAAAGAAAATTCAATGATATGCCAGTCTGTAGATATCGGAGCCCCTTCTTGGTTCTCGTCTCATCCTAAGAAGTTTAAACTTACAATCCTAAAACCAAGTTATTGGAATTCCACCAAGTTAATGCCAATGTACCACTCCCAGCACAACCCATGGTGCTAACAAAGGCACTAAGACATATATATATATATATATATATATATATATATATATATATATATAATTATTGGGGAGCCAAGGGGCCCTAAGTCCAGCCATGAAGATGGCTTTCTGGAACCAAGAGAGCAACCCAGGGCTGCCCTCGGGTTTTTTATCCATTGGAGAAGGGGGAGTAGCTTGCAAAATGGAATTGTGGGAAGAAGGTCAACAATGAAAGGAATTGTGGGAAGAAGGTGAACACTATGAGTTGGGCTAAGTAGGAGGCCTGCATTCACCTCTACCATATTCAGAGATATGCAAAGGAAGTAATTTGCATTATGATATTGAGATAGTATCTAATATTTTAGGGGTCTGGCACTTCAGCTCTGATGTGTAATCTTTCAAGCCCCAGGGAGTCATAGCCTTAATCTCGAGCACGATCCCAGCTGACACCGTGGACACTGGCTCTTCGTCCTGTTATCAGGGAAACACATGTGCCATCTTTAAAAATTACCACCAGCACTTCAGCTAGACCAATAAGGCCAATTTAAAGAATAATGAGATTTTGGGGGATCTGGTGTTTCATCTCTGATGTGTAATCTTTCAAGCCCCAGGAAGTCACAGCCTCTATCTTGAGGCTCGATCCCAGCTGACACCATGGAGCACTGGCTCTTTGTCCCGTTATCAGGGAAACATGCATGCCATCTTCAAAAATTACCACCAGCCCCTCGGCTAGACCAATACACACTGCTTAAGGCAAATTGAGAGGATAATGAGAAGTCCTAGCCAGCTCTGTGCATTTCAATACAAGGGAATAGGACCAGTCTCAGTCAAAATGGAGACAGTCGCTTTTCTTTCAAGGAGAGCTGCTCAGGCGGTCCTCCACATGTAGACTCTGTCCTGGTATTGGTGGTTCTGCATATCCAGATTTATAATGAGAATCAGAGGCAAAAAAAAAAAAAAAGCAGATGGATTTGACAGATTTAAATTTCCACCAAGAAGGAATTGTGTAAAGTTGGGATCAAGAATTTCAGTTGCCTAAGAGATTAGTGTCATGAGAAAGGACAAGTACTTTGCAAGAGAACAAGCTGAAACGATGACATCTCAGAAATCAAGACCTCATTTATTGCATGTTCAACATTGTTAAAGTGTGAACCTTTTTATTTGAGGAGTGTCCTACTCCCCTGCTCAAGAAGGATCTCCACAAAAGTTGGCTTCTGAAGGCTCACTTTAGTGCTCAGCTGTACAAGCACACAAAGGCTGCAGCAATAATCCAAGAAGGCCTGGCCTCTGACAGCAGACCCTAGCATCAAACACCTGAAAGCAGTTTACCAGTATGAAGGCTGTACAAGTTCTAGGTTCAGGAAGGCTTTTATCCAGACGTCCAAGAAAGGCTTAGAAGTTCTCCACTGCATCATTGGGTGTAGTGGAGAACTTGGAAACTTATAAAAACCTGTGACCTGGAATATCTGTCTAGAAAATCTCCAGTCTGTAAGTGCAGACATCACAAGAGAGAAGCCGTGTGGGCAGTGACCAGCAATGTCAAAAGAGTCAGGCCATCGTGGCTCTCTATGCCTCACATTCTAGCACAGGACTTAATGTTGCCATTATGGGTTTTGGCATAGATTTCGTCCAGCTCTTTCCAATGCCCTTCTTCCCCTCTTTCTAAATAGAAATCATCCTGTGTCCTTTTACCTTGGGATCATGTAATGTTTTTTAGCAGAAGTTCTCAGATAAAAGCATGTCTTGAATCTCAAAAGAGACTTGCACTTTTGAAAAATCCTGAAACTGCTGAAACGTTGGAGAAAAGATTATTGCATTTCTGGTTGTTCGCAGGATAGTGGTATTGTGTCAGGTCCAATGATAAATGTCCAATTGCTTTATATGGAGAATAAATATGGTTTAAAAGGATGTCTTTGGATGTGAAGTTGACTAAGAATAATTTTGAAGTTGAATCTTGATTTGATAACTAAATTGGATTAAAAAATGCCTAGGAAATTAGTAAAGTATTTTCTTGGGTCCCTGGGAGGGCGACAGAGTGTAGTACTTATGACCTCTTGTCAGCTTCTTTTTAAAAATTATTATTATTATTGTTACTATTATTATTATTATTTACAATAGATAATACATTGTATACTGTATTTGCCATAGTTGCTCAGAGTACAAGATGCAGACATGATTTCTTGTGGAAACCTCACTAAAGCAGATCTTTCTTTTCATTGCACAAAGGGAAAGTAGCTGTATATTTAGTCTAATAGTCCACAATAGTAGTGGATTATCAGCTTATATCTGGCACTATTGAGTGCTGTTGACTTGAGTCATTTATAACTCAGTATATTAATATGGCTTCCCTTTTTATACATTGTGGTCAGAATTTTCTGCTCAATGGTTAAGACCATAATAAAGCAAGACCTACGTTACAAAAAAATATGTAGCTTTTATATCTGACAAGGTCAGTCAGGTTCCCTCAGGGTTTACCCTGAAACCATTTACTGCATGTTTGTAAAACTTTTATCAGTGTCAGCCATCTGAATGAATCATGGCCATTGCTTGGCTGATTTGCCTTCTGTGGAAGCCTGAGAGAATGTTTTCTCTCTAGGAGACTCAACAATTGATGAAAAATACCTGTTTCATGTTATGTCTAAGGCATTTGATATTCAGAAAGATAGTGATGTTAAGCTCCAGATCCTAAGTTATAGGAATAATATCATTGAGCTTCTCTTCTGGATGGTTAACAACTTAAGATGGCAGTCCAGATAATTAGAGAAAAAGAAGGGATACAAATATAGGCCATATTTTGGCTCTATCTCTTCAAGGTCAGTGAGAACACAGGACATAAAAGTACAACAGGGGAGTCCCAAATTTCCTGCTCAAGTATATTATGGGAGCACAGAGGAAAGTGATTATATACAATGCCCCTAGTCAGTTTCTATCCTGCTCTGCTCCTCTTCTCTGCTCCCTCTCACACTGATCTAACATGCTTTGTTCACCACGCCCTTCCTCCAGGATGTCTCTGTCTTAAATGAGCTAAGTCCAGACCTTTGTAAGCAAACCAAATGTCTTGGGTTTTAAGTTGTGGGTTTTAGATATAGGGTATGAGCTATGAAAAAGGTCACACATATATAGTGTTTTACTTTAAGTACTCCAGAAGGAAAAAAAAAAATAATCACGTGAGCATCACCGGAAAATAAAATTGAAAAGCAGAAGGAAATGGGATCCAGAATCATAGAAATCAATCAGACGGGCGGGGTGCACACAGAGAAATAAGGGCGAATCCAATGGCTCCTTGACTAGATTTTTGCCCTGACTATACGATGCCCATCAGATGGTACTGTGTGGTTCAATTGCAAGGTAAGAGATTCTTCCATCTAGCTCTGTCTTCCTATTGTTTCCTGCCTCATTCTCACTATCACTCTTCTGTCTTTGATATCTCCCTTCTGGCTCTTCTTTCATATGAGACTTTCATCCTTTAATTCACTTCAGAACTTCCTGATCTGCAATATGATTCTTTTAAGTTTGTTTAACTTTTTTAATTCATTCAGCGACAGTTTCACATTTGCACTTCTATTTTTGGAGTTCAGAGTGAGCACTTTCAAATTCCTGCATTGTTCTTGAGAACCATATCTGTCCTATCACATTTCTAATCAAAATTTAGTCTTAAAATACCTGACATCTCTCAGAGACTTTGGAAGTTTTTGTATTCTCAAGGACAGTTTTGAGCTTTTATTCATAAAGTAAAATCACAATTTCAGAGGATGATTTAACCTCTCTTTGAGGGTTGATGCTATTCACTGTAATTCAAAAAAACATTGTATTATTTACTCATTAATTTTTAAAAATTTGCAAACAAATCTTCATTTTATTCATCTCAGATTTGTTTAAAATATGAACAAAAGCCTACCTTTTTCTTTTTTTTTTGGTGGGACTGAGGTGTAAACTCATGACCTTGTATTTGCCTGGCAGGCACGTGAGCCACAGAGCTATCTCCCCAACCCCAAGAGCCTACCTTTTGAAGAACGCATTTTACATATTTGAGAGAGTTTGTGCTATTGTATTTGTATCAGATGGACTAGTATAACAACTTTGACAGAATCTCATTTAATTATATTACAGCCTCTCAGATTTTCATATGCATCTTCCTAAGAAGAAAGCTGAATATATGTTGGAGCCAGCCCCATGACCAGAACTACTTACCCCACTATTGCTGACTCCCAAACTCTTTCTGCATCTCTTCACTAACCCTGTTATTTACAGATGTTCTTCAATAATTGCTCAGTAGCCCAGTATTATGCTGTGTGTCTTGTGTTTGTAATAACTATTATACCCTGAGTAATAAATTGATTTGTCCTAAAACATAGGCTTTGTCTTTTTTCATCTACTGTCTACTTGTGTGCTTATCTTGTTAGTTATTTTGATATTAAAGTTTAGAACAGTGCTATGAAAACAGCCAGCACGTAATACTCATTATATTTAAAAAAAAAGTCCTGCTTACTTGCTAAATGTTTTTAATGCCATGCTCTGACAAACTATTAAGTCCTTCTCACCCTTACCCTTAGGTCTCCATGTAACCTGTTCTACAATGAACCCACACATCTCCTGATCCTTGCTCTTCTGATTCTATCTTATTTTCTAACTGCCTGCTGTGAAACTAGCTCTTCTCAAGTGAACATATGACTATAAAATCAGGAATCAATTTCCAATACTACAGTCATAGTCGGCACCAAGACACTACACAAACACAGAATGCTCAAGTAGCAGTCGTGCTCCTCTCCTGAATATGCATACCAATCTCTTTCTAGAAATAAGTACTACTCCTCAGCAGTTGCTCTGTCCTTGCTCTGGTTTACTGCTCACTATGAGGAATTTTAGTCAATACACACTGTGCCTCCACTTCAACTCAAGCCTAGAAAAGCTGGTCTTATATCAATAGCTCTGGCCCATCAGTGCTTGAGCACTAGATTCCTACCATCCTCACTCTGTAACCCAATAAAACTGGAACAGCCCAACATTCACGTATATGCTCACTGAGCTGCAGGGAACAGCTTTCCCTATGACATCTATCCTGTTTTGAAATACACATGACCACATATTTGTTCTGATTCTTGTTTCATGCTGGAGTTTTCTCAGTTGGAGCTAGAGGTCACAAAGCCTTAGTCCTGCTGGCTGTCTTAAACTCTGATAATCCACCCAATTCTCTCTAGAACTCTTCAGAAATAAGACATGTTTTCTCCCTATGACTATTGGCTCCAAACGAACTCACAGTAGCTCACCTGTCTGCCAGTCTTGACACTTCCTGATACTGCATAGCCCATATACCCACATCAGTACAGGTCATACCAAAGGCATCAGGAACTTCCAGCATTGTGATTTGGACTAAAACGTTCAGTCTAGATCTGAATCTCTTTCCTGCCTAGAAATTCTTTGCAAATACAGCTCTTTGTCCTGATCTCTATTGTGTTATTTGTCAGTTGCCATTATACTTTGTCACTGTTGCTGACAACACATTTCTTTTCAGCCATGATTTGGGGTCCAGCCACCAAGATAAGGTTACAGGACAAATTATTGATCTAAATTCTTAGATTTAACTACAGCTGGAAATCCCATTCAATCCAGCTATCCCCCTACTGGAAATTTTCCCAGAAAAACTGAAAACATCATACCATAGGAATATCTGTGCACCTATATTTATAGCAGCCCAATTTTTAATAGCCAAATCTTGGAAACAACCAAAATGCCCATCATATGAAGAATGGTTGAAAAAGATGTGGTATTTTTATACAATGAAATATTACTCAGCTACAAAGAATGATAAACTAAAAGACTTCATATATACATGGATGCATATTGAGCATATACTCATAAGTGGGATAAACCAGACCTACATTTATAAATATCTAATAATCTCCCTAGGGCAAGAACTCAAACGAAGAAATAAAAATGGAGAGGCATAACACAGCTGAATGGGACTCAAAGACTTAAGGGTTAAACAGTAAAGTGACTGGAAGCAGAAAAGAGAGGAAACTAGTAGGAGCAAAACTATGCCTTATATTCACAGGATTAATTAGACAAGGGTCCTAAGAAATCTCAAAAGTTTTTTGACACTGACGATAGCAATATGTAACACTAAAACTGTGCTTGGAATGCCTGCCATTGTGCTGTTTTAGATGTGCACTGCATCTAATGTAATTTCAGTTACTGTTATACTCTTTCTCAAGTAAATGATTGGTTTACAAGAAAACAAAAACTGGTATTAAATGAGAGTAAGAGAATAGGAAAAATGCCAAAAGATGGACAGGCTAAATTTTTCTACATGCTTATATTTCTAAACATCTGTGTAAAAATTTGTAACTGCTTTTATCACATTCTATAGAAATTTATATTAGAGTACCAATGATTTATGGAAAATATCAATTCTAAGTTAAGCCTAAGATATTTGATATTCAGAAAGACAGTGATAGTAAACTCAAGCACCCATGTTTTACAGTAATAGTATCACTAAACTTTTTCTTCTGGGGGGCTAAGAATATAAGCTTACAGATCAAAAATTAGAGAAATAAGAAAAGGGCTATTAGGTTAGTAAATATTTTGGCCCTAGCCCTTCAAGATCAATGAGGACTCAGGACGGAACCGAACCTGTCTGTAATATCTTATAACTCAATGGTTTACCAAATTTTCTGTTCAAGGAGATTAAGGGACCACAGAGGAAAGGGACTGAAGGTAAATAGTGTGCCTACGGAGAGCCACCTAGAGGGAAACATTCTCTTGGCTTTCACAGAGAGCAATCTCGTCAAGCAATGGCTGTGACTCATCCAGACAGCTGACACAGACAACAGTTCTACAAAGCATTGTACATGGTTCCAAAGTAAATCCTGAGGGGATTTGACTGACCTTGAGAGATACAAAAACTGCATGTTTTGTTATACAGGTCTTGCTTTAACTTGTCCTTGACCACCCAGCAGAAAATATTAAACATGAGCATAAAACTTGCGAGTAATTGAGTATGCTGATCTGCAAAAGGCTCAAATCAACAGGTTCCAACATTGCCAGTTTTGCCAGTTGCACACTGCAATTATGGAACATTTGACTATGTATACAACTACCTTCTCTTAGATCAAAGAAAAGAAATCTACTGTACCAACAACCATTAGAAAATTATCCTGTCTATACCCTGTGGCCTGTATAACTATAATAAGGACAACAATATACATCATATCAATTATTGTGAATGTTCTACTAACATGTTTTTAAACTGTCACATTCTGATTTCTTATTAAAAGCAATAAAGAAATAAATTGTTAGATTTGATGTTAGTGTATCTCTATCCAAGGTAACTTTAAGGGCAGGCAAGACAACTCAGCGGACTAAGCACCTGCTGAGGCAAGTGCAGGGACCTGAGTTCAGTTCCTAGTACCGCATGTCACTCTGGCCCCACCCCAAGGCACACTGAGCTGGTCACTGTGTCCAGGCATGGTGGCACATGCCTGTATTCCCAGAGCTGAGCAGGCTGAACAGAGGAGGATCACTAAGAGTCCAAGCTGCATAGAGAGATCCTGTCCCAAATACATGAATTTAAAAAAAAATCAAGGGACCAAAGTAACTTTAGCAAAATTACCTTTATCTAGAGCATCCTAAGATAAACGGGGGCAGCCTGTCCTAACTGCAAAAGACCAAGTATGTTCAAAGAATTCTGCAAAGTGGACTCTGTGAGATCAACTCCTGTGATCAGAAGATGAGCATCCCAGGAAATGGATGAAAGACATGGTCTCTCCTTCATTAAAAATTAAGATCACAAACATAAAATTCTGTCTATGTAAGAGCTCCATAAACAACTAAACTTTATTGATGAATCCCAGATTAAAAACTGCTAAAATAAAGTTCACCAAGAATCATTTCCTGTCACGACTTAAGTGAATATGGAGTGCGAAATTGTTCTTTTTTATATATTAACTTAAAGGATAACATTCCTTGATAATAGGTTAATCTATACCTGAGTGCAATATCTGGACCCCAGAGAATAATCAAGCATAGTTCATGTTCACTGAAAGCTTGATAGGATGGCAAAAATCCAGACCCTGAATCAGACTTAACAATAAGATATTTTTAACAAGGCCTTAGATGATATCTATAGTCATAAGAATTGAAAAATACTAATCTACCAAATAGAAAACAGTAGAGTCCACTTATATACACAGTGTTATTTGAGCTACTATACCTTGAAAACTCATGCTGCATTTTCTAACCTGCAAGATTATATCTACCTTTGAAATGTTACCTTCCTACTCAAACATTACCTTTCTTGAAAATTTTCGTGTACCTGCCACTGACTCAAAGTGTGATTTACTC
>PVJA010017655.1:0-41288 GCA_004027025.1 Myocastor coypus | reverse complement strand
TTTTTTTTTTTTTTTTTTTTTTTTTTTTTTTTTTTTTTTTTTTTTTTTTTTTTTTTTTTTTTTTTTTTTTTTTTTTTTTTTTTTTTTTTTTTTTTTTTTTTTTTTTATATATATATATATATATATATATATATATATATATATATATATATTTTTTTTTTTTTTTTTTTTGCTGGACCAGGGTTCAAACTCACAACCTTGTACTTGACAGGCAGACACCTGTGCCACAGAGCCATCTCCCCAGCCCCTATCCTTTCTTTTTTTTTAACTTTAGAAATTATTACTGATCTGATTTCCTCTATACCTTTCTGCAGGTGTTTCTCTTTTTTATGTAGATTTAATTTTATTTTAAAGAGTAAAAATATCAGAAATAAAGATAGAAAGACAGTAACAAGTTAGAGTACATATAGTACAGAATTTCAAAACAAGAAAAATTTAACAATGGTTGTATTACATATTTTCATCATCAAATCAGTTTAGATTAATAGATATAGGTATGTAAGATTGATCAAACAAACATTAACACTTTCAGTAAACATTAATTTTTTTAACTCTTCCAAATACATTTTGTATTTAAGTCATTCTTCTAAAAAAAAAATTATAGGGGTTGAGGATGCAGAAAACGCTAGGTCCTGAGATTGATACCTGGTACTGCCCAAAATCTACCTATCATCTATCATCTATCTGTCTGTCTGTCTGTCTGTCTTTTGAGTCTTTACACTAGGGAGACTATACAATATTTGCGTATGTAGATCTGGTTTATTTACTTTGGATGCTATTATTTCAGAGATTTCAGGTATATGATTTCCAATTTCTTCTATGTTATTGCCCCTAAAATTCCAAGTAAGTATCGTTACAGAAGTGAAAACAACTGATTAAACAGATACTGTGTTCTATCTAATGTTGTTTAATTAGAAATAACAATAGTATCAAGTGCAGTTTAGAAAATAAGCTGTGGTAGCTATTGATTTTGTATCTATAACCATAGAAGCAAAATCTACAATTATATTAAAGAATTGATTGTAAATTAGGAATTTATATGCAAAGTGTTTCCCCTTGGTGGAGTGATTTTTACCCTGTGATGGGGAAATTTAAGAAAGATAGTAGATAAAGCAAAGATAACTGATGGGAACATAGAATCCAGGCCAGAGGACAAAGGACGGTCATGCAAACTTTGGGAAACTAAAGAGAGCAGAAGAGAAAGGATGAAGGAGTAAACAAGGGATTATCTGAACTTGGTCTCTGGATTTGGGGGATGGGATTAGACTTCTGTGACTGTAATACTCCCCAGCCATTTAGAAAGAGAAAAAAAGAAGATAAGAAAAAAGAAAATGTGAAAAGGAGAAGCACTACTTGCTTCTACTCTGGGTGTCTTTGTTCCCAAGCACAACACTGGTTCACTTACCTTACCATCTGTTGACTCACATTGTTACTGTTGTGTCTGACAGTTTTATACTGGTAGTCCAGCCTGTCCATCCATGCACCCTAGCTGGGGTCCCTACCATGTGGATGATGTTCCTACTGGTTTCTTTATCTTTCTTCACAGTTCACTTGGATCCCAGCTGCCACAATGGGAAGGGCTAGTCTCTTAAATGTACCTCTTCTTGTATAGAGAATACCATTGGATTTTGTTTTTTGATCCATCCTGCCAATCTCTGTCTTTTGATTGAGGAATTGAGACCAGTCACATTCAAGTCACTGAAAAGTAGTTACTTATTCCTATTATTGAATTGTCTTCCTGTTGCTGATTTCTTTTTTCTTTTTGTTTCCCTTCTACATTCTGCCTGTTGTGTTCATTCTATTAAACTCATTGGAATTGTTAGCATCATTGCCCCTTTCTGAGATATTCTTGAGAACTTTTTGGCATGCTGGTTTGGTGGCCATGAATTTCTAAAGCTGCTCTTTGTCACGAAAAGGTCTCATTTCTCCATCAATTTTGAAGTGTAGTTTTGTGGATATATAAATCTGGACTGGAAATTGTTGTCTCCTAGGGCTTAAGTTATCCTGGCCTTTAAGGTTTGTGTTGGGAAGTCTCCTGAAGTTTTAATTTGATTAGCTTTATAATAGATTTATTGATTTTTCTCTAACAGCTTCTAAGATTCGGTCTCTGTTTTGGACTTCTGGCATATTGACTATGAAGTGTTATGGACAGGTTTCTTTTTTTTTTTCCCCAGACTGGCTATTTGGGATTCTATATGCCTTACTTATGTGTATACTAAATTCTTTCCCCATAAAGTGGACCCGCAAGTAATTACTGACCTGACAAACAACTTGGGTTATGAATGGAATTTTAGTTTTCACTTCTAACCAAAATCTTGAGTTTTGACATGAATGTAAGCTGCTTGTACTCTCAGATGGTCTTGGATGCAGATTTAACCCTTAAAGAGTTTGGAAAGAATAGTACCAGATCCTTTCTTGTATGGGGTTGAGAAATTCTGACTGATATCTCTCTAAGGAGGTTCATCTGAATGCAGGAGGGACTTTGAAGGCTGTGTAGAGGAGCCTCAGCCTTCAATTGACAACTTGAGTCACAAGCAGCCCTTGGGAATGACTTGAGTTAATAAGTCCCAGGTTCACTCTATTTGGAAGGTTTTCTGCTATTATTTTTTGTATACAACTTTTAAAAATGTCATTCATGCTGTCTTATTTTTTCACTAATTCTAGTTAACCGTAGATTAGTCTTCTCTGTGTCATCTAGCAGCAATTTTTGGAACTTTTTTTCATGTTATCTTGTTGTTTTAAAATTATCTATGGGATTATGGTTACCTACATCAGCCCTGTCTTCTATCTCTGATGCTGTTCTCACATTGGTCACTTCTGTTCCTCACATTTTCAATAGAATTTTTAATCTACTGCATTTCTGTTCAGTTGCTTTTCATTTCTTTGGAGTTCTTTGCTAAGCTGATACTCATGTTTTGTACTATTTTGTTCGCTAAATTAGCTTTTTATTTATTTATTTTTTTATATAAACTGGCTAGTCATTTTGTTTATTAAACTTGATTAGTCATTTGTTCTTTGAGCTCACTGAGGATCTTTCAAAAATCTCTTTTATCATTTCAAATAATTCAACCGTGTGGATTTTGATTTCCTCTTCCTCAATGCCATATGGATTAGCTTTGGTGGAACTGGAAGTTTTGAAGGGCGTTTTGCTGCCTTTTCCCATTTATATTGTTTTGCTTTTCTGTTGAGGTTTGCTGGTTGAATATAGGAGAAATATTTTATTGCTACCATGGAGACCATGTTAGTTGTTGTATGCTTTTCAGCAATGCACTGTTTGTGGCTGACGATAGGCTCTTACCTCTGTCCTAAGATCCAATCATCCCTGTTAATTTTGGAGGATAGTCTGTAGTGTAATTGGCTCAGCACCCACTTCTCTGAGAGTGGACCACAGCATTGTTTGATACAAAGACATTAACAAAGATATTAGTATGCAGAGAAAAGCAATTAGTAGAAACGATTATGACATCATGGCAATAGCAAAAAAAGCAACAATAATAACATCAAAGACAAACTGGATATTCATATATTATAAGAAACAATTATATACCTTCCTCAAGCAGGTGTAAGGGGCGGGGTTTTGATTGCTGGGCGTGCTGTGCTAGCCCCACCCCTAGGATGCGCTGAGACAGCAGTTGAGACTGGGCATGGTGGTGTGTGCCTGTAATTGCAGCTCTTGGTAGGCTATATACAGGCAAATTACTGAGTCTGATCTAGTAGTGAGACCCTGAACACCCTGTAGACCCTTCCCTAAAATACAAAAAAAGTACCACTCTTATGCATAGAAAAAAGATCTATAATTATAGTATACACAATAAGACAAATGAAATGTTGACTATCTTAGTTACCTTTCTCATTATTGAGGCACAATACCCACAAATTAAAAGAGGGGCTTATTTTGACTCATTGTAGAGGTCTCAGTCCATAGTCATCTGGCTCCAAGGCAAGGCAGGAGGGCAGAGAGGAATGGCAGAGAAGAAACAGTCCATAGCAAGGCAGGCAGGAAGCAGCAGCCTGCCTTCTTTCCTTTATATTCCATTCAGGTGAGAAGCCTATTGATTGGTGCCAGTCACACCCAAAGTGAGTCTTTTGTTTGCAATAAATCTGATCAGCCACATGCAGAACTAGGAGTAAAATCTGTTGACTAATCCAGTTACCAGGCACTCATAATCTGTATTCACACACCCTAGACCCAGCTACCTCTAAGAAGCCCCACCCATGAGCCCATGAGGCTTTGGAGGACATTTTGATATGACAACTTTGGAGCGTGGTGCTCTGGAGCTGTCTTCTCAAAGTTTCACCTTTGCTATTTTGAGGCTACAAAGGATAGAATGCTGCTGGTTCTTGTGATGTGCTAAGGCCATGTTTTCTATTGTCCTCTCCAAAATAGGTTTTTCATTACTAAAGTTTTTAGCAACCAAATTCTCTGTTCTTTTTTCTTTTAAAATTTTATTTATTTTTTTCTTGTTTCAGAACCTTTGTTTGTTTATTTACTCATTTTTATGGCCAGCTCAGCCCGCCCCGAGGGCAGGGCTGGTGCAGCATGTGGTGCCAGGGATTGAACCAAGGCCCCTGAAGCTGCCCAAGCTTTCCCAAGCAGGTGCTTTAGACCACTGAGCCATCCCGCCAGGCCCCGAAATTCTCTGTTCTATCTTTGCAGGCCACAACTTTACTAGAGCTTTCTTTCTGGCCGAACTCAAAACTTTTAAAATCATTCTACAACTGTTTCCTGCTCTCAATATAGAGCTGGCTGAAAGCCAACAGTAGCCAAACCACTGTCTCAACATTAAGCTGGCTTGAAATTTCTTCTATCATATCAGTTAGTCTGCTGTCCTTAATCTTGGTCTCCTACAATGTTTCTGGATAGCAAAATGCTGACAAACTTTTGGTCAGAGCATAACTGTTATGGTTTACGTCTAGTTGTCCCCCCAAAGCCTCATACAGTCATTGGGCGGGGACTTCTATAGATTGAGACTTGACTCGTGAGTCACTGGGATTATGTATTTTAGTACTGACCTAGAGTTTGAGGCTTGATCCGTGATCCCTGGGATTATGTGTTTTAAGTACTTCTGGGATTATGGGTGTAGCCTAAGGCAGATAAGGCTGAGGTGGAGAGCCTGAATGTAATATAAAGAGAGACAGAGAGACTAGAACTGTTGCTCTCTGCTCCCTTGGTTTCCATTGCCTGTCGCCCTTGTTGCTGTTTCCGCCACCATGAACTGGATGCTCGCTGCCATGTGACTCAGCCTTGGAGCCAGCTGAATATGGACTGAAACCTCCAGTAACTGTGAGTTAAATAAACTTTCCTTCCTTCATCTTGAGTGTCAAGTATTTGTCCCAGCAACGAGTAGAAAGTAACTAAGACAGAATTGTATATGACTTGGAGTCTGACTGCCAATGACATCATTGTTCTCAACTGCAACCACTTGAGCCTAGTCTTTTCCAGTTTGACTGCAGTCAATGTTCCGGTCTTCTGGGCCCTGACCAGAATCTTCCATCATCCTTACCAACTGTATTCTAGAACTGCTTCTTCAGCTGTCATTTCCAAACCTTTTCAAACTCTTGCAAACTATTTCCAAAGGCTTTTGAACTACATGGTCTGCATATGGTAAATATACACTAAGTGTGACAGCTATACTTCCTTTATGAATAGAATTTAAGTGCAATGGCATACAGTTCAGTATTTAAAAATTAATCAAGCTTAATGGCTAGATTAGAAAAGAGAGGAAGTAGAGAATGAGACAATGACAAAAGTAAAATTTGGACATTTAAGAAGTAAAAGAAAAATAGTAGAATTAGATAAAAGCAACAGAAGGGGCTGGGTATAGAGCTTAACAGCACAGCACCTGCATGGTAAGCATGAAGTCCTGAGTTTGATTCTCGGTACCCCTCAAAAAAATCAACAGAATGACAAAAAGAAAAGAAGAAAAAGCATAGAAGAGAAAATCAAAGGAAAAAAAAACAACCCTCCAATCTTAAAAGCCAATGAAAGAAAAGAAAAAGGGGAGCTCCTTCTCCAGATCCTCTGTATTTTTGAATGTTTTTTTCTTAGGATCTGAAGCTTTGGACTCCAGCAAGTTATGTTCTTCTCCACTTAGCTTTGTGAGCTACACCTACCCCTATAGCTCTGTCCAAGATGAGGATGTCCTTGCTCAGACTACTGGATGGAGAAAGTAATCAGACTTCTGACCTCTGTGCTGGATGTAGGAAGTGGTGTGGGCGTTGCCACTCTTGCTGGGTCTTTCTTCTCATGGAGGACAGAGCCACATATCCTTCCTAGTGTGAGTTTAAACTTCTATTTTCATACCTGTAACTTCCATCTCTGAGAGAATCCTGGCTCTTTATTATGAGTATGCTTATTTCATCAACACTGCTGTATTTAACTAACCTCCCCTTGTTCCTGCCACACCATCCTTTGAGTGGCCATCCTTCTTAACCACTCAGACCACACCAACACTTAGTCTCTGTTGTGGACACCTTCCTCACCCTGTTAGGGCTGTTATCCCATTGTGAGCTACCAAGCACCATCTTCTCCCTAGGCACAGATCCCTGCCTTTCTCTGGGTTTGTTCAAGAGCAGAAGGGAAGGGGCTGGGGAGATAGCTCAACACTCTAAGTGTCTGTTGGCAGGTACAGGGACCCAGGTTTAATCCTTGGTGCTACATGCTATGCTGGCTGTGGAACCCTGGGGATGCCATGTTGGCCCTGAAACCGGACATGGTGACACAGGCCTGTAATCCCAGCACTGGGGAAGCTGAAACAGGAGGATCACTATGAGTCTGAGTTGTGTAGCAAAACCCTGTACCAAATAAATGAATAAAAGATTTTTAGTTTGTTTAGTTTTTGAAGAGCAGATAGAAAAGGGGAAGGAGAATAGAAGCATCTGTGAACAATTTTATTTATTTATTTATTTATTTATTTGTCTTTTTGAGACAGGGTCTTGCTATGCAGTTGAGGCTGGCCTTGAGCTTACTTCTGTAGCCCAGGCTGGTCTCGAACTCACACTGATTCTCCTGCCTCAGCCTCCCGAGTGCTGGGATTACAGTCGTGAGCCACCACGCCCGGCTTGTGAACAATTTTAAAACAAACTATAGCGAAGTCTCTTTCATGAAATTAAATTGTGATATATCTTTTTCTGAGCTATAATGTATGAGATGGAGGTCTATTTGCATTATCTGATACTAATTGTATAATTGTCTAGCACCTAGTATAGTTCTTCTGTTTTTTTTAGAGTTTTTATTTTATTTTATTTTTTTCTTGTTTCAGAACTTTTGTTTGTTTATTTTTATGGCTGGCTCAGCCTGCCCTGAGGGCAGGGGCTGGCGCAGCTTGTGGTGCCGGGGATTACCACGGTCCCCGCAGCCGCCTAAGCTTTCCTAAGCAGGCACTTGACTACTGAGCCATCCTGCCGGGCCCCAGCACCTAGTATAGTTCTTGATAAAAAGTAGATGTGTTTAAAACTTGCAACATAAATGAACAAATAACATGAAAAAAGTGTTGTTTTGAAAAGTGTATAATGTATAGCCTAATTTCTCCAAATCTCAGCCTGAAATTTGACTGTGGGCCTCATCTAGCTCAGTACGTGGTCCATGGGGGACTTTAAAAAATAGCTTATCGAAGGAACAAGCCCAAGAGATTACCTGATACATACATTTCAGCACCGCATCTGTCATGTCTGTCATCATGGGCAGTAATGTGTGGGAACCACCATTTCAATTTGTTTTATCTTTTGTGGAGCTGGGAATCGATCCCGGAGTCTTGCACATGCTGGAAAAATGCCACACCACTGAGCTAGGGGAACTTTTCCCTTGATTTCTCCCTGTCTCGCTTTCATTCACTGCCCCCTCATTTCTCTCTGTCCTTCCTGTCACTGGTGATTGAACTGGGAGTATGTACATTGAGCTATATCTCCCAGTCTTTTGTTACTTTGTGGGACAGAGTCTCACTAAGCTGTTAAGTCGACCAGGTTAGGCTCAAACTTGAAATCTTTTTGCCACATTCTCAAATTTTTTTTTTTTTTTTTTTTTGTTTGTTTGTTTCTTTGCTATGCAGTTCAGGCTGGCCTTGAGCTCACTTTTATAGCCCAGGCTGGTTTTGAACTCGCACTGATCCTCCTGTCTTAGCCTCCCAAGTGCTTGGATTATAGGCATATACCCAGCCCTTCTCATCTTCATTTTAAAATGAGTAATAATGGGGTCTGGTGAGATGGCTCAGTGGTCTAAAACACCTGCTTAAGCAAGCTTAGGCAACTGCAAGGACTGCAGTCCGACCCGCAGCACCACATGCTGCACCAGCCCCACACCCAGGGCAGGCTGAGCCAGCCATAATATAAAATATAAAATGAATAAATAATAAATTTCCAAATGATACTAGCTTAATAAGCTTGATCTTAATTTGAACATATCAAACATTTAACACATAGAAAATATTTGTTAAATAAGTGAAATGCAACTACTAGAGAGAATATAATATATAGAGGAAGGAAGAAAAAAGAAGTTGAATAATTAAAATATGAGGTTTTGGGTGTGGTGGCACATGCATGTAATCTTAGGACTGGGGAGGTTGAGGCAAGATGATCACCATGAGGCCAGCCTGCTTGAATGAGTGAGTTCAAGGCCAGACAACTATACAGCAAGACTTATCTCAAAATAAAAAGGAGCTATGGCTAGCTGGGTGCAGTCCCAGATCTAAGGGTCCTAGCAGACAACACACTAATAACACAGCAAAGATGCTGAAGATCCAAGAATGTGTCCTCATTGTAACCTTGCTCCCCTTTCAGATGAGGGATGGCTCTTTGGTTCTTCCTTTACTGATATAATCAAAGTTAGGAGCTCATAATTCACCAACTTCTGCTTGTTACTACCATCAGCTTTCTTCTTCCTGGCCAGCAGAAATTCTTTTCAAACTAAAATTCAGAGACTGGGTGTGGTGGCACGCCCTGTAATCCCAGCACTTGGGAGGCTGAAAACAGGAGGATCACTACGAGTCCCTCTGTGTAGTGAGACCCTGTACTAAATAAATAAATACATAAATAAAAAGTAAAATAAAATATAATTCAGTTAACCCCTCCACTCAGGAGTGTGAAAAAAAGTTCAACAAACTCATCAGTTGCAATATTTGGGCAATTTGACATCAGCCTGAAAGACTGACTATGAACACATTCATTACACATTGTTTGCCTGCTTAGCACAGTGCTGGAAGTACAAAGATGAGGCGCAGAGAATATTTGGACACAGAGAGAGACAGAGAGAGAGAGAGAGAGAGAGAGAGAGACAGACAGAGAGAGACAGAGAGAGACAGAGACAGAGACAGAGAAAGGCAGAGACAGAGAGAGGCAGAGGGAAAGAGAATCTGTCTCTCAGCCCACACATACATTGTTTTACCTTAAAATGTTATTCCACAACATATGCCTTCAGGGAAGGTGGGAGTGATAGTTTTGTTATCTACTTTGTTCCCTGCCCCAGTAGTGCACATAGTTGGGCAATAAATAGGATGTACTGCTTTTTTTTTTTTTTTTTTTTTTTTGATGTACTGCTTTTGATATTGCTTCCATTTAGTTTATAGCTTCATAAATGTGACTAGTTGTTAAACTGTTAAAAAAGTAATATGTAAGAGTAAAGGTCAAGTGATAAAATTATTAAGCTGAGAGAAAGCGACTGGTAGTGATTTAAATGCTGGCTTTTAGGGTTTCAAAATATGCATGACTAGCTGGGCATGGTGGTGTACGCCTGTAATCCCAGCACTTAAAAACCCTCAAGGCCAGCGTGAACTTCATAATGAGACCCTGTCTCAAAAAAAAAAAAAAAAAAAAAAGAGAGAGAAAGAGAAAGAAAAATAATGTGCATGACTGGTGCTCAGCAAAGAAAATTCCCAGGATTTGAAATAGTCAAGACCCTACAACATAGGATCATTATTACTCTAAGTCATATGTCAGTGCTGTAGTAAAACATGCAAACAGAACAAGGTACAATTTCAGGGGTGAGAGTGTAAATAAACCAAGAAAAAGAGATACAAATTTCCCTTTTAGTTTCAAAATTAATATTGAGTTCAGGTATCAGGAGAAATTAAAACAAAACAAACAAACAAACAAACAACAACAACAAAACGTCTTCGGAGGTCCCATGCAGAAAAAGGGATATAGAAACAGACTAACATTCTACTTCCTGCTTTTCACTTGGTTTTTTTCCTTTGAAAAAGACAAAAACCCTACATGTGAGATTGCTAATGTAAGGTCAACCTGGGGCTACCACACGTGGGCATTTCAAAGGTCCTCTCGCCTTGTGATTACATGTGCTGCTTCTCTACTGAGTAAGGAAAAGAGAACCTAGAGCTCAACTTTCCAAGAGCCACAGCCACAACCCCGTATCCTCACCACTTAAAGTGCTGTCCCCTAAAAGTCAGAGGCAACCAACTGACTGACGCTTATCGGGACTCTACTATGTGCCCAACCCTGGCCAACATGGTTTCTCCTAAGGTGGAGCAAGCGGAGAAGCCTGGATAAGGGATACAGGCAGAACTTGGGGAAGCAGGAGGATAATGGGGATCTCATGCTCACTCGAGGCTTTTAGGGTTTCAAATGAGCATTTCTATAGACCTTCTCTTTCCTTATAGAAAGCAGGACAATTTCACGTCTCCGTCTTTCCCATCCCCGTCAGTTTAGTCTTTCTCTCATGCATCCTAGTAGCCATATATTTCATTTTCCACCCATCCAGACTCCTTGATCCTTCCCCTTTGGTCAGGGGAGAACTCATAGATGTCATTGGTCACAAATCCACTCTCTGCACTGGCCAGAGTGACAAATCCACTTTCCGAAGGGTTCACAGCCATGTTGTCATAGTCACAAGACATGTCATCAGGAATGACTTCTCCTGAGTGCACCCGGAATGAAATATTCTTCAGGTCTGGCCGGGGCTCAGCTAAGTCAGCTTCACTTTGTTTTCTTATGATGTTGTAAACTTCAAGATCAGGATTGTCTTCTTGGTAAGGAGTAGGCCAGATAGTGTGTTGCTCCTTTGTGCTAAGGTCTGGCTGCTCCCGTCTTCTAGGAGGAAAGGAAACCAAGGTGAGTATTTGAGACCAGGGAACTGAGGACATCTCCACATTTATTTCCTCCTGAGGCAGGAAGACTTACCACCAAGCAATCAATAACTTATACAGACTCACCTACATAACCTACAGGCCACTGCTTTGAGGTGATTGGAGTAGGGGAGGGTTAGTTCAAAGCAAGTGTGTATGTGTTGTTTATTGCTGCCAGGGTGTTACAGCTCAAATCTGGATGTCCCCCCAAAGCCTCATGAGGTCATAGGTGGAGCTTTTCAAAAATGGTTGGATATAGGGCATGTGAATGTGGATTAAGGGTGTGATACTGGGATTACAGATGTATAATATTAAATTGGTCTATTAATTGGTTTATCATAGTTCTGGGTGTGGGTGGCATCAAGATACTTGTAGTCCAGATGGAATAAAAAGGGGAAAAATTAGCAAAAACTCATTTGGGGCTAGAGAGATAGCTCAACGAAATAAGTGCTTGCCTGGCAAGCACAGGTCCTGAGTTCAATCCCTGGTAACCCACTGTGCACCCCCCCCACCAAAAAAAAAAGGATTAGAAAAAGGAAAGGGAAAATGTATAACAGATGTTGTGAAATGGGAATAAGTTGTTAAAAGAAAAAAAGAAAAGAAACTAGGATGGGTGAATGAGAAAAGGACAGTAGGGAATAGACAAAAATGCAAGTCAGTTATATGATTAGTGTCTCAGTTTATTAAAAAGTAAGGTTTGGAGAAACTTTTATGTCTTGTATCCTGTGCAACTTCTTTAAAGATAACATTTAAGGTATTAACTATTATTATTCCCTTATTATGCTGTTAGGAAATTTTGGTTTTTTTCCCCATTAAAAAAAAAGGAAAGGGAGCTTTGTGCTCCCTGCCTCGTGGCTGCTCTGCCATGGACTGGAAAGGGAGCTTCGTGCTCCCTGCCTTGTGGCTGCTCTGCTATGGACTGGAAAGGGAGCTTTGTGTTTCCCTGCCTCGTGGCTGCTCTGCCATGGACTTGCAAGGGAGCCTTGTGCTCCCTGCCTCGTGGCTGCTCTGCCATGGACTGGAAAGGGAACTTCGTGCTCCCTGCCTCGTGGCTGCACTGCCGTGGACTGGAAAGGGAGCTTCATGCTCCCTGCCTCTTGGTTGCTCTGCTGTGGACTTGCAAGGGAGCTTCATGTTCCCTGCCTCATGGCTGCTCTGCTGTGGACTGGAAAGGGAGCTTCGTGCTTCCCTGCCTCATGGCTGCTCTGCCATGGACTTGCAAGGCAGCCTCGTGTTCCCTGCCTTGTGACTGCTCTGCCATGGACTGGAAAGGGAGGTTCGTGCTCCCTGCCTCGTGGCTACACTGCCATGGACTGGAAAGGGAGCTTTGTGCTCCCTGCCTCGTGGCTGCTCTGCCGTGGACTGGACAGGGAACTTCGTGCTCCCTGCCTCGTGGCTGCTCTGCCGTGGAATGGAAAGGGAGCTTCGTGCTCCCTGCCTCGTGGCTGCTCTGCCATGGACTGTTCCTCCTCTGCCATGCCTCTCTGTCATTCCAGACTGCCTTGGAGCTGTCTGATTGTAGAATGAAACCTCTATACATTGTGAGCTGAAGTAAATCTTTCTTTCATTTTGTGGGTGCCAGGTATTTTGTCCCAGCAATGAAAAATTAACTAAGACACATGGTGTAAAAGACAAGGTATTTTCCTGGGCCTCAGGAGTCTTCAGAGTGTCTAGGAATAAAATTCTACCTTCAAACAATGCACACTTTAAAAGACTTACTTTTAAATAAAATTTAGTATGTCCTTGCATTATGTATATTGGCAGTATAACAGAGCAGAACTAGTATCTTTGACTTTATCACCAACAGAAATCACAGATATTTTCATATCACATCAATTATTATAGTTACTTTGAAGTACTTTCTGCTCATCTCTACCAAGCTTACAATAATGATACCTGCCACTAAATAAAGAGGCATTTGTATATTATATTCACATATTTATTTCTGGAAATATTTTGCTAAAGCATATAATAATATTATAATTATTTCCTCTGGAACCTCATATATTTCTTTTTTATATATTTAAAATTAGGGGTAGGGAATGTAACTCAGCAGCACAAGTGCCTTCCTGGTAAGCACAAGGTCCCGAGTTCAATTTCTGGTACCAAAACAAAACAAAACAAAATCTATAAAATATAATTAAAAATATCATTCCAAGAAGAGGTCCATAGTCTTCCCCAGACTGCTGCAGGGACCTGTAGCATAAACCAAGGTTAAAGACCCTTGGCATAGATACATTCCAATTTGATTTACACAATTCTCAAATCTTGGTAAGGAATTAAATTAAATAGAACAAGGAAAGGAAATCAAGAACAAACTGCAAAGTAAGCTGTTGGAAATTATATTTGTAATTTTTAAACTTCTATTTTTAGATTCAAAGGAAATAATAATCTGATATCAACAGCTAATATTTTAAAGTGTTTACTGCATGCCTATTGTATGTATTTACTGCTTTAGTACAATAACCTTCTAAGAAAGTTACAAAATAAAATAGGTTTTACATGGGCATCTTATGAATTCATCTCAGATTGGTCACCAAAGGGAGTCAAAACTTATATTGGAAGAGTTTAAAGAGATGGGAATACTGTAGGTTTTTTCTGTGTATAGCATGATGACAGGGACTGACAAGGTGACTGGGCACAGTTCTGTGCACCTAACAAAAGGGAGTGCATGATATAGATCATAAGCGGAGCCTGTCTAGGTTTCCTGGTGGAGATGTTTCGTAGCACTCTGCTCTTGTGTAGTCAATGAAAAGTAATGTGCCCTTTTCATCTTGAATGCAATGACTCACGTTCAGATACTTACAAGGATGCTTTGGAACAATCAGTTTTCATATAACCCTGTAGTCATTCCTTACTCAGTCAACAGACATCTTTTTTTTTTTTTTTTTTTTTGGTCTTTTTGAGCCAGGGTCTCACTATGCAGTTCAGGCTGGCCTTGTGCTTACTTTTGTAGCTCAGACTGGTCTCAAACTTACACTGGTCCTCCTGACTCAGCCTCCCCCGAGGTGCTGGGATTATAGGCATATGCCACCATGCCAGGCTCTAAACAGATTATTTTGGAAGAAGGGTAGTTTTGCTGGGTGACACATGGATACAAAGGAAATGAATAACAGTCTCATCCTTGGAGTTTAAACAACTTAAAATAGACTATGAGTTCATACTCTCAATCACAATTAAGCACAAGTGCTTAGCATTTCTGAATTCCCTGAGCACACCAGAGACTTTACTCTCAAATGTGTGGTGGTGATTCTTTTTATGGAACTGGGGATTGAACTCAAACTCTTGCACTTGCCAGGCAAGTGCTTATCCTACTGAGCCATCTCCCCAGCCTTTTTTTTTTTTTTTTTTTTTTTTTTTTTATGGCTGGCTCAGCCTGCTCTGAGGGCAGGGCTGGCACAGCATGTGGTGCCGGGGATCAAACCGCAGTTACCTGCAGCCGCCTGCAGGCACTTTAGACCACTGAGCCATCCTGCCCAGCCCCCAGTGGTGATTCTTTTTAAACTGCCACAACTTTTAATGAAGTTACATCCTTTTGGATGGGACACACAGGTATAAACTGGTGCATGAAGGTTTTACTCACCTCTTTCTACAGATCCAAACCCAACATATTACTGTGGTGACCACAAGGAGGAGGAGGAGGGGAATGCCAGGGATTAGGATGTAGGCAAGATTCAAGGGAGCTCCTGAAAAGAAAAGAAGCACACTGTCAGCACTGGTGATCATGTTTTGTTTTGTTTTTTGGTGCGGGTGTGCTTCAAATCTTTTTTTTTTTTTTTTTTTTTTTTTTGTGGGACCAGGGTTCGAACTCACGACCTTGCACTTGCCCAGCAGGCACTTGTGCCTCGGAGCTATCTCCCCAGCCCCTCAAATCTTAAAAAGCAGAGTTAATTCAGGGTTTTCTGAAGAGCATATTCCTAGCAAACAGTCACAGTTACCCCAAAACTCTTCTATTTCTGCCTGGACTACTACCCTAAATACTGTAAGTACATTTAAACCACACGAGAAAGTCACACAGAACACATGAATTAGAATGCAAAGCATTCCCAGCAACTCTGACTGTGACCAACTGGATTCAGCTGAGACCATGGACAGTAACTGAGAAGCTCACTTAGGGTCTGCTTTTCTGAACAGTGTAGTCTTTTTGGTTTTGGTTTTGGTTTTGGTTTTATGACATAGGGTTTTCCTATACAGTTCAGACTCACAGCGATCCTCCTGTCCCAGCCTTTTCAGTGCTGGGATTACAGGTGTGCACCATCATGTCTGGTTTCAGGGTCCCCTGTAGTCTTTTATTTATTTATTTATTGTTATTATTATTTTTTTGTCTTATTTTTTAAAATATTTATTTATTTATTTATTTATTTTTTTTCTTGTTTCAGAACCTTTGTTTGTTTATTCACTCATTTTTATGGCCATCTCAGCCCGCCTAGCGGGCAGGGCTGGCGCAGCATGTGGTGCCGAGGATTGAACCGCGGTCCCTGAAGCCGCCTAAGCTTTCCCAAGCAGGCGCGTTAGACCACTGAGCCATCCCGCCGGGCCCCATTTTTTTTGTCTTTTTGAGACAGGGTCTCACTATGCAGTTCAGGCTGGCTTTGAGCTCACTTTTGTAGCCCAGGATGGTCTCGAACTCACACCAGTCCTCCTGCCTCAGCCTCCGAGTGCTGGGATTACAGGTGTGCGCCACCACGCTTGTCTCCCCCGTAGTCTTTTAAGACTTACCAGAGATCAGTCCTTCAAGGGGACCAAAAAGAATTAAGGATTGAAAACTAGCCACTTCTTCCTCCGCGGATCTGAGATTCCCACCATCCAGGAGAAGTTGCTTTTATTTTTTTCCTGTGAAGCTACCAACCTGACACCCAGCAGAACACACGAAATGCACTCCAAAATCAACTTTGAATACTACTATATTAACAATGACCCATAGAAATGCTACCCATTTTTGCATAGTACATTTTTTTTCAAAGTATTTTTCACACACTATAGCTATTGTATAATCAAACATTTGGACCCTGTCTCTCATGGGCCCAGAGAGTGAAGTTCTAAATCCTTGAAATTTTCAAGTATAGGATTGGCTTTGTTATTCATAAACCTCTTGGGTGGTAGCACAGTGTGCTGAAGGAGATGTCTCAGGATGGGAACTGCCACACCTGAAAAAGCCACCATGTGAATATAAGGCAGGGGCTTTGAGCTAGGTGGTGTCATCCTGACCTTTAGAGACTGAACTGTAACCATACAGCCAACATTCAGATCAGTCATACTGATGCAATGAAAGCCCAAATAAAACCTCTGTACTCCAAAGCCCAGAGCAGCTTCCTGAGTAGTGTGATTTTCTAGGAAAATCTCCATTTAAAACCTTCCCAGAGTGCTCGCTTTGGCAGCACATATACTAAAATTGGAATGATACAGAGAAGATTAGCATGGCCCCTGCACAAGGATGATACGCAAATTTGTGAAGCGTTCCATATTTTTAAAAAAAAAAAAAAACCTTCCCAGATCTCCTGCTAGGTGTCTGTTTTTGACTGGTATCCTGCATAACAAAATACATAAAGTTTTTCAGAGTTTTGTGAATTGTTCTAAAGAATTACCAAACTTGAGAGGGGGCTATAGGCTCCTTCCTGGATTCAGATCCACATAGGTAGGGTGCATGTGGCTTGAGGACTCCCAAGTTTGTGGCTGATGTCTGAAGTGAAGGCACTTGTAGGTTATGCCTTTAAGCTGTACAGTCTGAGTTAAATGGGGTGGTTCATGGCAGAATTGAACGGTTATATTCTATTTCACTTAATGGACACAGTAATCCACTCAGGTAGGTAAGAAAAATATGATTACTTCCATTATGAAATTGATAAAGATGAGCTCTAGACAAATTAAGTGGCTTTTAACAGTTGTCTAGCTACAGAAATCTAAATTTCCCTCTCCATATTTTGGGTGAGAGTAAGGTTCAATGTCCATTAGCACTCTAATTTACCACTCCACTTTTCTTTTGCTTTTTATAACCTAACATTTTAGGTGTTATTGTCCATTGCCTCTATTTGTTTCCTAGGTGACCATTAATCACAGGGGTTATGCATCAGAGCTTGGCTTTTTCTGCTCTCGTTTCTTTGTATCTTCTCTCTCAGTCCCCACTTGATGCCATCCCCTGTGACTCACAGGTGATTCCTCTGGCGCTGTCTTTTCATGTAGCTCTTTCCCCATATGTCTAGTCTGATTTCCCTAACTGTTGTAGGTCAGAACCATATGCAAATTACAATGATGAAATCTAAAATTCAATAGTTTTTCAAGGCACAAGTGCCTGGTCTAATTTAATGTTTAAGGAATTGCAAAAAAACACAAAGTAAGGAATGTAAACATGGATAAGTTATGATTGATCACAAGAATAGTTTTGTCTGTCTTTTCCAGGCAAGTTCAGTACATACCCTCATTTTCTTTAAATGTTTCATGAGCATCTTCTTTCTGTGTTTCCTTGGGAAGTACAGGTGTTGCTGGCTCTGTTCCCTCAACTGGAGAGACACAATGTAGACTCAAAAAGAGGGAGAAAGCCACTGAACCCTAGCTGTACTATTAGATCTTGTCATGTTCAAAATGAGATGCAAAACATGCTGTAGCCATTTGACCAGTGGCATTTATAAACAGAAAAATAAAGGGTCGAATTCGACGCTGCAGAGGTCCCTGCTGCCCAGGATCAGACAACAAAACAACTGACAAGAAGCTTGTATTGAGCCATATAAAGAACTAAGATGCCAAGGGGCAAGCTAGCAATTACTGCCAGGACTATGAACAATCAGAGTGGCTCATTTCTGGTATCATTAGATCAAACTGTTCCCTTTATACTGTCAATAATAAAGATAAGTAACATCACCAGATGAACTTGTAACTATTGACTTGCAGCTCTGAGAGATGCTTATAACAAAAGAGAGTAAGAATAAAGAAGTAGCTGCTATGGCTGGTGGTGGTGTAGGACCAAATTGTCTGGGTTAACATAGTGGCCTTTCTGTTGAATAACCTGAATTTGGAAATTCATTAAAAGAGTATATAAAACAACTTAAATTAACCCAAATCTTAAATAACAGCCTTACCTTCAGGCCTTGGAGGAGCTGTTGGTTTTTCTGCAGTAGAAAAAAAATGAAAATAACAACTAGAGTTTTCCTTCATCTGCAAATTAGATTATGACATTCATTTCCTGTAAACTCTTGTTACTAGATTTTTAGTGTACCAGATACCAAGGGCTAGTTAAATGAAAATAATTACTTCTGCCTAAAGACTAACGTAGTTTTCAGCTGTAATTTGGTGCTTTTTTTTTTTTACAAAGAAGTGCTTAAAACTTATACCTGTGAATTTTTAAATATACACAAAAGTAGAAAGTCTGCTGTCATACACCCGTATGTGTTGGGATCTCCTACTCCCTGTCTACACTAGTCCCGAATTATTTTGAAGCAATTCAAGATTATTTTATCAGTGCCTAGTGGGGGTGTGTTAGAGGAACAAACACTAATGTCTAAGCAGTGAAAATAGTTGAGGGACCACACAGCACAAAGACAGAGAGATTGGTGATCAGCTCTGAGTTATTTTAAATACTTGCAAGAGCCCCAGCAAAGTGGGGCTACAGGTAACCCCTGCCAAATTTTTCCCATTTGATTAACCTGTTGTTTTAGCACTGAGTCTCCAGTATCATTCAGATACCATAGGGTTCATAGGAACAGGGTGCAGAAAGGTGAGTTTAGAAACTACATTTCCAAGACCTAGATGTCAAATCTATTCTGGTTTCATTGAGAAACTTTTTTACTATGAGGGAAAGGATGAGGAGAGAGAGAAAGAGAGAGAGAGAGAGAGAGAGAGAGAGAGAGAGAGAGAGAATGAGAACAGAGAAGATGCAATGTATTTACATAATTCAGAAATATCCACATCTGTAGTGCCTACTATATGAAAAGTGATTTTAAGTGATTTATAAGAACAAATGAAATTTTGATAGCAGCCTTATGAGGGAGCTTCATAATAATTCTGGTTTTGTACTTGAGGAAACCAAGATATAGGGAGATTGAATAATTTGCAAATTCATAACTAGTAAGGAACTGAATTGGAATTTCAACTGAATAAATTCAAATAAAATTAGAATAGGAAGGAAACAAAATTAAAATAGTAAGGAGATATAATTGTACTAGGTAGTGGCCGAATAATCTTGGCCTCTAAGGAGCTTATATTCCACAGGATGAAAAAAATCTGGCTATATAGAAAATTAGTACTTTATATTACATTGATATACATAATATAACCAATAACATTTCACAGTCTACTTATCGTTCCAAAATGCAGAATTTCAGTAGGCATAGCCCAAGCATGAACCATTTCCATAAATCCCAGTATGTTCATCTTCTAGGCTTCCGATTATTTTTTCTCTGATTTTCCCTAAATACTCTTGTGCCTTTAGCATACCTCAGAAATAATCACATGCTGAACTCTGGCTAGCATGCCACCTATTCAACATGGCCACATGTTAGAATCTAGTTTTAGGAATAATATCATTCACCCAGTCCCTTGTCACCTTGTGGGAACCACAGGTGTAGTCCCACCAGCCCATGACGCAGTAGATGCAGATGTTTCTGGACTGAACATGAGCCATGTAGTGAAAGGGACAAATCTGGAAACAGGCAGTTAAAGAACTAATGAGGAGAAGCACTTATCTTAGTTTTGAGGGGGTCCTGAGATCTTTCCAAAAGAAATTACTTTTTTAACTATCTACTTTGAAATAATTTTGGGTTTATGAAAATTTGCAGGAACAGTACAAAGAATTATTATGTGTCATCCATTCTGTCATTTTACCACATTCCTGTACTGATGTATTTCTATATCTTTACATATATGCATTATATATATATATATATATATATATATATATATATATATACACACACACACACACATGTATTGCATTTTTCTGAAGCGAAGTACAGACTTTGCATCTCTTTATTCCTAAATACTCCAGGCCATATTCAAGAAAGGAGAGTGGCATTCTCAATATGACCATAATATAATTAAATCAATCTTGATATATTATCTGATCTACAGACCTTATTCACATTCTTCCAACTCTGTCACTTACAGAAAATCATTGTTTTCACTGTCACCTCCTCTACCATCATTGTGATCTAGGATCTAACCCAAGATGACTTACTGCACTTAGTTGTTACAAGAGAGGTTGATGTTTAACTTGAGCCTGAAGTGTGAGAATGAGTTGACTGGGAAAGGGTGAAGGGTCGGGCCCGGCAGGATGGCTCAGTGGTCTAAAGTGCCTGCTTAGGGAAGATTAGGTGGTTGCAGGGACCGCGGTTTAATCCCCGGCACCACCTGCTGTGCCAGCCCTGCCGTCAGGGCATGCTGAGCCGGCCATAAAAATAAATAAATAAAGTTCTGAGACAAGAAAAAAAAAAAGGGGTATTCTCTGCATAGGAAACAGCAGGTAAGTGCTCTTGGGGGAACAGCATCAAGTACAGAGGTGTTAAAGTAGCAGGAGGGGAGCAGCAGTGCTGAGAACGGAAGGCAGAGAAGGAGGCAAAAGGATCTGGTCATGATGGCTGTTGTTTTGCCATGCTCAATTGTATGAACTTATTCTGAGGATAAATGGCTACATGAAAGCAATGTGTTAGTTCTCCATATATCCACTGCTGTCCATTGGATCCATGTCTGTGTCCTGGAGGATGATCTCTATGAATTACTTTCCTGGGAACCCTTTGTCCTTTGCTTTCTGAGTTAGCCAAAGGGGAGCGAAAGCAGGAGCTCATAGGGTAGGAGGAAAGGTCACTGCATTTACTGTTCATGACCTTACCATGTCAGCATGGTTTGTCAGGAGCTACATTCTGTTAGATATCTTGCTATCTCCTATTCTTTGCTTACACTTCTGAAAAATAGGCTTTTTATTATATTCTGCCTATTAAACTTTTGAATGTATCATCTTTTCCTATTTGAAAAAAATGCAGGCAATGGGAAACATAATGAAGAATAAGGTTTCTTTTAGAGAGGTACCAAATAATAAGAGGTGGCTGGGGAGGTAGCTCAGTGGTTTAAGCAGCTGCCAGGCAAGGACAAGGTCCTGAGTTCAGTTCCTGATATAAATAAATAAGCAAGCAAGCTATTAAAGCAAATTTCATATTTCAAAAAATGCTGAAGTGTACACATTTAAACCTTGGAGCTAACAGAATATAGCTAGTAATAGTGAGGGGAAGCCAGTTTGTAACACATGTTCTGCTCCCATTGTTTTATGAATGTGACTTGCTAACTAAGCCAGTCTGTCTTTACAACTTCCTGCCTGGAACAATCCTGTATGATGGGGAAGACCAGATCACTGGAGAAAATAATTCATCTGAAATGATAGATTTTTCAGTAGCAAAAATTGCCCCAAGCATAGTCCAATTAAAACAATTTGAAAATGACAATGTTAGTCTCAAACTAGATATAACTAAGTCGCTCTAGCACTATCAGGAAAGAATGCAGAATGAGGGCCAAGCAGTTGGCTTCAGGGAAATGAGAAACATAAGGGACAGACTCAACCAGCTGAAGTTTAAACTTACATCCATTATAATAAAGGAGTCTGGGAAACCTCAGCATAGTGAGACTATGGGCTTATAGCCAGTTCAAAACCCTTATAGATCTAGAAGCAAATCCAAGTTGATTTTACATACACAGAGGAAGTAGTAGTTTGGGGATCTTAAGCTTGTCCATCAAAGCATCTGCCATCTCTGCTTAGTGCCAATGAAATTGGCATACTTTATAACTTGCTGACTCTGGTCATTACTGTCTTTAGGTTCCTAGAAAATCATATCACATGGCTGTTAGAGGATTTTTAGGAATAGTGGTCAGGTTATTCCAAAGTCCTCTAACCAACACAGTGTGGAACAAGCAAGAATTCACTTTTTTCCATGAAGATAGCTCTTTCTCTTAAGTCTTGCCTTATCACACTGACATTAGAATGTTCCTTTCTTTAAATCCCTTCTCCTAGCATCTGATAACCTTCACCTTGCTAAAATTTCTCTTGAGTGAGGAAGTGTTACTGCATGGCTCTTTACAAGAATTCTCAAAGTTAAATATTTGTAATAAGCTTTTAGTGACCACATAAGAAATTCTTGGCACTAACAACCACTTGTAAAAGGAGAGAGGAGGGTGAACAGTTAGTCCCATAGCTTGGGAGATGAGGCATTACCATCAGAGTATTTGCAAATGAAATTATTTTTCATGTTGCATCGGTCATCATTCCACTGGAACATGTAGGGCCCCCCGATGCCAGGAGGTGCCGATGGCTGATGGTACATGACCACGCAGATCTCGCTGCCACACGAAGGCTCATCTGCATACCAGTTCCTAAAGGAAAAGCACCAAGAATGGAGGCAACTGGACAAACATGTCAAGGCTTTCAAATCAGGCTTCATTGAATTGAGAATGTAAGATCCTACTTCAGAACACAAGGAGGGTGGATGAGAACTGGAGCCCTGCCAGTAAGCAGAACCATTTGCTTTCTGATATAAACATCACAGTGCATCAGCTCACATTTGCCACATCTTTACAGGGAGGAATATATTACCTTATGACATCTGCAAAGTAATTATGAGAAAAAAGCAGCTAGTACGGTTATCTGGATGGTCTTATTTCTGTTTTCCTTTCTGCTAAGTGGGTTTTGTTTCTCTTTTCTAGAGCTCAGATGCATGTCACACAGAACATGCTCTGCTTCCATCTCTTCTGCTTTTTAACAGGTGCGACTTCCTTCTCAGCCTGGGGGGGTTCAGGGAAAGTTCAGGCATCTGAGAAAAACATCCCAAGATACGGAAGCTGTCAAAACAGGTGCGGGTGTGGCAAAGGCGGAAGCACAACTTTTTAAGCCATTTCCTCTTGATGAGGATGACAAACACTTCAGCCTCCACTGTCAGACGTCTTATCTTTGCTTCCCTAGCTCTCTGAATAGGTGCCTTCATAGCTGCACTTTACAGAAGTACCTGGAATTACATGGTGCTGCCACCGGGTTGGGGAATAGGTGGCAGGTTAAAACCTTAGAACCTGTAGGGCAACGGTGGCAAACCTATGGCATGCATGCCACAGCAGGCATGCAGAGCTCCCTGTTTGAGTGCATGAGTCAAGTTGCCCCAGCAGCCAAGCATGGGGTTATCATTTTTTTTTCTAAATTAAAACTTTAGGGGCTGGGGAGACAGCTCCGAGGCACAAGTGCCTGCCTGGCAAGTGCAAGGTCATGAGTTTGAACCCCAGTCCCTCAAAAACGAACAAACAAACAAAAAAACCTTCAACATTCAGTTTTAATGGCAGTGCTGTACTTTGCAATACATGAGTAGGTTTGGGGTTGCTGTTTAGGTAGTCTGTCTCTAAAAGGCTCACCATCACTGCCATAGGAAGTCTAAATCTGCAAGCATCTAGCAATGGGTTACTCTGGGTCAGGCTTTGTACACTTTCTGGCTTTCTGAGCTATTTTTCTCCAGGGCTGGCATTCTGCCCTGAAACCCAGACTATTTAGCTAAGCACTGCTGCTTTGCTTCATTCTTGTCACATGCCCTCCTAAGCAAAGAGACAGCTAAAAGAATGGTCTCCTGGAAGCACTAAGTATGCCTCTGCTTCAGTCCTGTGTTATAGTCAGCCAAAAGGAGAACCATTTGCTATAGCCACCAGGTATTTCCGGAATATCTAAGCTCAGAATGAACACTTCTTAGACTTTATGCTTGGATGGCTGGGGGCCTGAAGAAGGCTGAGCTTTGTACCTCATTAATTAACTGCAGCTCATTTTTTAACTGCACTGGCCCTCTCCACTGACCTTATGGATTTGTGTTATTTAATCTGAAAGATAGATGGAATATTATGGCTGGTGCATACTTTGGACTTGAGCCAGTGTTCAGACTCAGAACGCACTGACGGAGGGAGAGACCAGGTGCACAGGAGGGTGAACCTTGTAACATTGTGGTAGGTGCACACAATAACAGTTTCTCTTATCTTCTCCCCAAAGGAGCTCTGAGGCATTTACTCATAACTATACCCTGGAGAAGAGGGCATATCCAAATGTTACAGTGAATGTTTGATGTTTGACACAGGGTCTATGTTGACATCGACACTCAGACTTGGAGTATCATCAGAGCTACTGAGGAGAGTGGGAGCTACTGATGCGGGTATTAGATAAAGAATCATCTCAGAGTAGGACCCAGCCAGTAGTCCGTGTTCCAGTCCCCAAACAGGAACTGAATAGACCTATCTGATCATTGGTGCAGTTTTGCATTGGTTCCTTAGTCTGTCATAGTGGAGGCCAAGTGGAAACTTCTTAAATTGCACTTTCCCCCACCCCATCCAAAGGACTAAGTAAAAAATATCCAGGGGAAGATGGTAAAAAATAATTCATCCTTAAGACCCAGAGAATGCAGGACACTGCTCCCTGTCATATCTCTATGTAAGTCACTCTTCCAACTCCTGCAAAAATCAGGTAGATCTTAAGGATGGTAATAGAGTAGCACATACTCAACCTGGTTCAATTCTACAATCCCTGATTGTACTTGCTGCATCCTATATAGTGTGTTGGGTATTCAGTGTGCACAACCTGGTAATCATATTTTTTCTCTCTGTATCAGAGAATCTGGAGCAGTGTGAGTTCAAAGGTACTGAACAACAATGGAGCCTCATGGTCTTGCCTCAAGGGTATATTCATTTTTCACACCTTCTATCATAATACAGTGTGAAGAGGCCTGGATTTATAGACATCCTGTGCAAAACAACCCTGTGCATTGTATTGCTGATATCATGTCAATTGGACCAGATGAGCAAGAATTAGTATACTGGATGCCTTAGCAAGGCTCACATGCTTCCAAGGGTTGAAAGTAAAGCCTATGAATATTCAGGGAACTTCTACTTCATTAAAAGGTATAAGCATCCTGTGATCTACAGAATGGTATAACATCCCTTTCAAGTTAAAGAATGAACTATTGCATCACACAGCAATTTGGAGAAAGTAATTTGCAACATATTTCTCACATGGGAGTGCTACTGTGGCCCAGCTATTAGCTGACATGCAATTTGGTCATCTTTGAGTGAGATTCAATGCAGAAAAGGACTCTGAAACAAGTTCTGGATGTGGACAAGCCCGCTTTCTACTTGGCCCATATGATCCTGTAGACTGTATTATTACAAGTGTTTGTGGTGCGGAGAACAATGTCATATAGAACTGATGGCAAGCCTCAATGAAGAATCATACTGTAGGGCTCTGGAGTGAGGCTGTAGCATCTGTACCTGAATAGTCACTTTTAAAAAATCTCATGGCTTTTTACTAAATAAGGAACATCAACCAAGAGATGGTGCAGCCCAACCTACCTGTCGTGAGTTAGATCATGTCAAGCAAACCTTATTGTAAGTTGGCTAGGCCAGAATGAATCCATTATAAGATGGGAGAGGTCCATCTGGTACCAGAGGGCACTACATAATCAGGGAGAGCAGACTGTCTCAGCATTTGCTGTTGCTGTGCTACAGCTTTTCGCTCAGCTCACAACTGTAGTGCCTGAAAGAGTTCCTTATGACTAGCAGATTCAGGCAGCCTGCACTTGTTTCATGGAGGGGCCAACCTGAATATGCATGAACAAGCTGCAGTGGACAGCAGCTGCATAGCAGCTCCATTCAGAGGTAGCCTGAAAGATCATGGTAAGGGGACACTTCTTCATTGGCAGAGCTTTAGTTGATGCATTTGGTTAACTACTATGTATGGAAATAGAAGTTATTGGAAGTTAGAACTACAAAGACTCAGGGGAAAGGCAAATGGCTTGGCCAACTGATAAAAGGAGGAAGACTGAAAGAATGGTGATAAGGAAGTGCTGGCTAGAGGACATATGTATATGTATGTAAAATGAAATATTTTGTCACATGTAAACCTCACCAGGTAGCATCTACCATGGTAATGGCACAAAACAGCCAGGGAGGCAAAATGACTCTGAAAGGTGATACCAGCCTTTCTGTGAGCAGCCACCCCAGATACCTTAATATTAGTTCAGTAGATATAGAAGCGGAGTAACCACTGTGGGAGGAGGAAGGGGCATAGGTATGAGTGTAACAGATTGGCTCTTGATCACCAAGACTGGTCTGGCTACCACTACTGCCAAATGTCCAGCCTTTCAGAAGCAGAGAACCAGTGCTATGTCTCTGATAGATCACAAATGACTTGAGGAGACCAACATAGCAAGTTGCTATACTAGAACCCTGAAAGGGACAATGGTTCATTTTGATAAGAGTAGTACATAGTCTTGGCATGTGTGCCTTTCTTGCCAATGAGTCTTAGTCAGCACTGCTAGCCAAATACACGGTATTTATCCCATCAATGAATAACATCTCTTAGGCTGGCCAAATAGTTTAGCAGATTAAAGCCTCTGCATAGGCAGACTCAGGGGCTGGGGGTTCGATCCCTGGGCCTGCTGAGACAGCGATTGAGCCTGGGCATGGTGGTGCATGCCTGTAATCCCAGCACTTGGCAGGCTGTAAACAGGAGAATCGTGAGTCTGATCTACATAGTGAGACCCTGTAGACCTTGCCCTAAATTCATAAAACAAAACAAAACAACAACAAAACAAATAGCACCTCCTCAGACAAAAAGACCTACTTTACACCAAAGAAGGCATTGGAGTAGGCATCTGGCCATGGGCTTTACCAGTCAGATCACATGCTGTACTGCCCTCAGGTTCCCTGCTTGAAAGAGTGTGGAATTGCCTATATAAAACATAACTAAAGCATCAACTTACTGGCAATACTTTGGGACATGAAATTATTAACCATTCAGTGATTTCCATAGTCCTATATCTCCAAGAGTAGAATACACAGGTTGGGAGCAAAGGGATGAGATCAGGAGTACCATTGCTGGTACAAATGCACTTGGGGAATTTGTACTTGTCTCTGTGGTACTGGACTCTGGGAGTCACTAGTTTCTAGAGGGGAATATTTCTGCTAGAAGCTACAAGAGTCTTGAGCTATGAACCATGACTGCCTCTTAAGACACGTGAGATCCTTCTGTTTAAGGACCAGCAGGGAAAGGAGATGCAATTATCTTGGCATATAGTAATTGACTCAGATCATCATAAGGAGATAGGTTTGCTGCCATACAATATGGGCAGGGAGAAGGATATCCCCTTGGATATCACTACTTACAGTCAATGAAAAAGTACATTAGGGCTGGCAAGATAGCTCAGTAGACTGAGCGCCTGTTTAGGCAAGTGCAGAGACCCAGTGCCAGCCCCGCCCCTGAGTGTGCTGAGCTAGCCACCAAGTCCAGGTATGGTGGTGCATGCCTGTAATCCCAGCACTGTGGAGGATGAAAAGTGGAGGATCACTCTAAGTCCAAGCTGCATAGTGAGACCCTGTACCAAATACATTAAAGTAAATAAAAAGTGCATTAACTGCAACCTGAGAAGTACATGGTGACTAGGGTCATAGATGAGGGTCTGGGTCATGAGACAAAGTCAGCCACTGAGACCAGAGGAAGGTGGGGAATCTGAACTGAACAGTAGAGGAGAGAGGTCAGTAGTATCCAGTATGGCCCTGAGTCCAGCTGCAGTGATAGGAAATATAGTTTACCCTATTAGTCTTCATTTTTAAAATGATCCTCCCTGGAAAAGAAGCCCATGCAAGTACTGGATAAGGATCCAACTGACAGAGTGGGTTGACAGTAATGGATGCTGACACTCTGTCTGAAATGTAACATTCTTCACTGACTAATAATGACTGTAGATGTTTTTATAATATGATTTTCTATTTATTCTTTCATTAGGTCTTTTCCTGCTTTATCTTTTGAGTATTAGTGCTTTATATAAACTATCATTATAAATTATTAATTCTTTGTTAGCATTTTCCCAGTCCTGTGTCTGTCTCCTAATTTTGATATATTTTTAATATTTGTTCACATGACTTCATTTTTTAGTGAAGGATGATGGTTATGTCCTGGTGCCAGGACAGGATGTGAATGAGCATTAGTGTCTTAGTGCTGTGGGTTTAGGGGGTTCCTATAAACTGTAGCCTTCCTAAAGTCCTCATTCTTGGCCATTCCATGAACCTAGATCTTGGGCTGTGATTTCTTGCCCATTACTACATTTCCCTATGGCCTGGAGTCTTCTAACTCCAGCTCTGTGGACCTTTAGTCTCTTAATAGGGTTGTAGTCCAAACCACCAGATGCCAGGACCATTGACCTCAAGCATTCTGTGCTATTAAACCGGTGCTGCTGGGCTTACCCACCTGACCAGAATCTGGTCATTGGTGTGGCCCAAGTCAAAGCTGAGCCCACTACTTTCACCACACTGCTCTGGTCAGTGGCTGTTACTATATCCTGGTTTCTGCAGAAAAAGTGAATAGGCTTTGCATGAGAAGCTAGTAACAAACCATCAGATGGTTCTTATCTCCCCTTCTCCATGGATCTGGCACCATGGATCTAGCTGTCTGGGTTCTATACACTTACCTAAATTTTGATGTGCTGCCATCTGTCCAAACATAAAGGTCCTGGCAGGCTGTACTGTTGCTATGTTTCTCTTCACGCCTTCTGAGCCCAATCCAGAAATCACCATCAGATGCCAAGAGGTTTGTAATGAACATTCTTATCAGTTTCTGCTCATCTTCAGACTCAATGCTGACTAGATGGCCCCCATCCCTCCTGCAGGCTTCCGTGGCTTCTTCAAAGTCAAATCTTCGAGAAGCATCATGGAAATAAATGACTTTATAACAAGGCCTCTGTGTGCCTCCCCGGCAGACCAGCTGCCCTATGGAAAAAGACAACCTGCGTCACTGTCTGCATCCCAGGGAAGGGAATAATCCTGTCTTTGGACAGCAATTCTGATCACTCATTAGCAGACTGTTAGCCTGTCAGTTAGAGTTTCCAGAAAAAATGAATCCTGTATTTAGTATGGAGTTGCAGTGACTTGAACTCCAATATTCATATTGTTTAGTGATACCACATTTGCTTTTTCCATTACAAATTTTGTTAAAGCAAACTTCGCTATCTTTTAAAAAAGAAGTTGATGATGATTGCTGGTTTCACATAAGGGACATAGTTAACACTTTAAGCTATTAAGGAGTCTCAGAGGATTAGTGTGTCATGAAGTCATTATCTTTGGTAAGTGGTTCTTTCAGGTAAGACAGGCATTCTAAAGTCAAGTATGAATTCTTCTACCTATGCAGTAGGACTGCTTTACTCAATCTCTTATGTGAGCAGAAGCTAATAGCATGAGATCTATAGAATTTTCTGCTACTGATGGTTCTCTGACTCAAACACAACAGCTAATGTTTACTGACCTTTTCCATAGCAAAGACTTTGTATTTACATACCTACCTTATCTCATTTAGTCCTCATAGCTAGCCTCTGATGCAGATGTTGTATATGCCCCCTTTTATAAATGAGAAAGTCAAGACTCAGAGTAATTAAATAATTTGGCTAAGGTCAAATTATTAGCTCTGAGCAGCCCTGTCCAAGCCAGAATACAGATCTGATGTCACAGTCATGAACTACACTTCTGGCTGCCCACTTCATCCCAGATTTAGTTTGCATTGGGAGTCTACGTAATGTGTCTCATCTGATTGACACCTGAAGGGCTGATAACAACTGCAGAAAAAGTGAACAGGCTTTGCATGAAAAGCTAGTAACAATTAGGTATCAATTGATTGCTTCAATTGATACCTAAGCCTCATGCGTTATTCTCTTGTTCTTTTTGCTGTCATTTCCCCTTTTTCATTCATTACTCATTTAGTCCACATGTATTGAGTTAGGAGCTAAGAATACAGAAACAAGTGCCATCTCCCAGCCCATGGGGGCACATAGTGTGCTTCTGGATCTAAATGCACAAAATGAAAAGCACATTGTGAGAAGGAGCCTGGTCCTCTGCATGAGATAGCTGAACTGTGGGCTGTGGGTGTGAATTGCTACCACAGAGTGAGGAGTAAAGGATCTTGGTTGGGAATCTCTTTCCAGAACTTCTGGCATGCTCTTATTTTTTCAGACTTGTTTCATGGCAGTGGAAGAAGCCAACTAGCTTTCACTATTCCCAATACAGTCCAGAATACAGGGCAAAAGACCGTAGGCAGTTAACTACATTACGGGAAAGAGCATGTACAGATGATCCAGAAAGGTGCAGTGCATTTTTACTGCTATTTATTCGCTCATCACTTCAATAAAGAAGTTCTAAAATTAAAATTTGAGGAACAAATTAGAAGAGCCTTGGACCTTTTCTCCTTTCCTGTCATTTATTATTATTATTTTTAAAAAGCTATTGTTGCTAAACAGAGCAACTCTCACTGGATGGGCCCACCAGGAAATAAGGGGGGCTCAAAAAAGAAAAGCTGATTCTCAGGAACACTGGCTGAAGGGGGGCCTGAGGGTGGGGACTGGGCGGGCCAAGATTCTGTGATTCCCTAAAAATGGCTCCAAAATCAGCTGAGGAAAGGCAAAGGGGCCCAGGCACACCCCAGCCTGGTGGTCAGCTAAGGTGAGCTGGAGTTGAGCACATGGGCAGCCCTCACTTTTCCAGGCCAGGCTGTCGAGGGGAAACGTCACACCATAGTCAAGTTTCCTGTATGGTCCAGCCTGGCCACACATTGCAAGTCTGCAGTGATTGCCAGAGAGAGCCAGAGCTGGAAGGAGGCCGAGGGCCCATCTGGCTTCCCTGCCTTCAGGAAGTGTCTTTCTCCTCATCAGCAGGAAGGGGAAGGGTGGGCGGGCCTTCTGCCCCCTACCACCAAGTGCCAAGCCCAGCAGCCCAAGGCCAAGCAGCTCGTTGCTCTCCCCTTTAGCTGTCCTGCACCCCGCCCCGCCCTGAAACCAGCTTTTGATTCCTTAAATCAGCCTGCAGCCAGGATGCCCGGGTGGAGGAAGTTCCTATTCTCCTTGGTCTCTCCTGAGAAGCTGTGGGCTGCCAGAGAAGGGGACTTGAGAAAAAGGCGCAGATATTCTTCCTATACAAGCAGAACAACCGAGAGGCAAGAAGGCAGATCACAGTACCTCCTCTAGGGTCCAAGTCCGAGGCTGATGGCAGGAAAGAAGGAAGGAAGCAGACAGAGTCATTCCCGGGAGTTAGGCTGGGTCCCGCGCTCGCCAGGCTGCTTTGGAGAGCTCTAAGCGCTTTCCTTCCAGGCACTGGAGCCAGCTACTCCCCACTGCCCGCCACCCCCCCCCCCCATCCCGGGTGTAGTAGGCAGGGGTGCAGGCTCCCTCCGCTGCGGTCTGGCTGCTGGCCCCCGAGTGAGCAGTACGTGGGGGTGAGTGGGAGAGCCTGCCCCCCCCCCGGGGGTCTCGAGACCACAGCCCCGCGCTTGGTAGAGCGGGCCCAAAGGGCGTCCATTGGAGCCAGTTTGCTCACGGCCCCGCCCAGCCCATGTCCTCCTACCCAGCCAGGAATGAGGGACCAGGAGCGGACTTGAGCTTTCCGGGACACTCTGGGAACCGGTCTCAGACGGGGGCAACAGGTCGCTGAAAGCGGGGCCTCGGAAGGGCTGGGTCCGGGGAAAGCAATTGCGGGGTATCCAGAGGAGGGTTCGGAAGGGCGCAGCGAGCCCTGAGAAGGGGCAGCGACAGCTGGGGTGCACTGGGTGCCTTTAGCTTCGCCTGCCCGGGCCACAGCCTCCTCCCAGCGAGTACTCACCACTCTGCAGGCGCCTCTCCGCGCTGCGCTGCCCCGCCAGCAGCGCCAGCAGCAGCACGGCCTGCAGCGCTCTTCGCGGGCGCATGGCCCGAGTCCGGTGCGCCCCAGGACCTCCGGGACCCCCGGGCACTGGGGCGAAAGAGCGCGCGGACTGGCGGCGGCGTCCGGGACGTCTGCAACCGCAGCAGCAGCATCTCCCGAGGACCGTCAACCAGCACTGGCAGCAGGAGGGGAAGGCGCCGTCAGTAGTCGCCCCTCCGCCTCTAGGGACGTCACTGCGGGGAGGGCCCGCCTCCATGGTCTCCTCCTCAGCTGCAGCGCCCGGCGCTGTGGCCAGAGCCCGCCCCTCCCCCGCCCCCCCCAGTTGTCCGCGGAGATCCAGAGCTTGTTTAGGGCGCAAGGTGGAGGGGAAAATCCCAGGATACCGGGAGAAGAGCTCAGGGTGGTCAAACAGTGCTTTGCCCGGTTCTCCGGAGTCTGAGTGTGGGCCACAGGGAGAGAGAGGTCGTACACCCAGCTAGGGCTCAGCAGGCCGCAGTCCCAGCGCTCAGGGCTACCCTAGAAAGGAAAAGTCCTGACGGAGAGCACAAACTCATGGGGCCCTGAGTCTGCTGGCTATAAAAGTTAGAGGATATATATGGCTTGGAAAACGTCCACGAAAGATGGCTGAGTTGGAGTTGTGAGTGAAAAGAGAGTGACTTCTAGTGATAGAAGTCTTGTCAGATCTCAGCAAGAAAATGTTTCTGGTTTTTGAAGGGCATGTAGTGGGGAGGTGGGGGTAGCTGTGGAATTCAGTTTCAGACTGGTGACCTAGAAAGGTGACCCCTCTAGGAAGAATGACTGAACTCCCCCTGGAAAAACATTTCCAACCAACCTAGACGTCTTCTAATCTCCCACAATCATTGTGTTTTACATTGAGTTCTTTTAATAAACAAAATATTTTCAAAAATACTCAAATAACAAAGCAAGCCTGTTGTTCAAAGCCAATGGCACTAAGTAGTGGAGGGGGAACCTGGGTTCCTTACCTTTTGATTCACACAGTGCTGTGATGAAGCATAGTGGAAGCTTTATTATCTGGGCCACAGCCTTCTGGATTTTGGTCTTAGTTTGCTTTTGCTCATTTACTGACCTTGCTTTTCACAAGAGCAGTCAAGATATCTCTAAGACCAAGTCAATGAAGCCCTGCAGACAGGTCTGGTCTGCAGCTGAAAAGGGAAAACTACAATTGCAGACAAGGGAATCATTAGCAGGAAGAGGACTGACCTTTTGTGTTAAATTCCTTTACAACTCTTCTCAGTATCCTGATGAGAATTTCTCACACCTGACACACATTCATTCTCCCTAGAAAGTCTTTGTTATGGAAGCAATCAAGAGAGAACAGATTTGCTGGAAAAAAGCACTTGGGTAGCACCTGACATTATTTCAAATTTTGCTTGTCCACGTTTAGTATCTGTGGTCTTTGGCAAGTTTTTACCTCTTTAAGTCTCATTTGACTCACAGTAATATTAATTGTTCTCTACCTTGGGCCCTAGGCAAGTTTCCTTAAGAATCTTGAGGGTTGGGCAAGGAAAATACCCCAGGTAGCTGGGTATCTAATACCAGGTGAAAGGATTAATTTCCAGTATTATTGCATTTGGTACAATTTAAGCTATTGCTTTGGTCCAAATAATAGAATTTAAATTGATACTCTCACTTTAGGCCAAATAGACTTTTTTAGGGTATACTATCAACTAATTTTGGTGGACTTCAGTAGTGGTCTAAATTCTTCACATTTTCCCATATACACACTCCTTACTATGCTGTTGCCATTCCACTTACTAAAGAGGACAAATATATTTTCTTATCCTTTGTGCTTGACCATATGCCTGACTTGTTTGGCTAACAAAATGAGCCAGACAGAAAAGGCCTCACATGTTTTCATATTTATCTCTGATCTCTGATAGAAGCATGTCTCAGATACTTCACTAGCTTGGGAATGTTTTTACAAGGATAACTTGCAGAACACAGGTGCTTCAACTGACAGATTAATAGAATGACAGAGCTGCACCAGGTATGGTAAGCTGAAGCAGAATTCGCCGGATGTACAAATATAGTAGCCATAATAAGTGACGTTTAGATCCCTTCGTTGTACAGTATTGCTGTGGCAATAGCTAATGATTACACCTGGAAGTGGATGGAGGCGTTAGGAGGGGAGGGGGTGTCACCTAGAAAGCTCACCAAGAGGAATTTTTTGAGCTGGAAGTAAAAACCGCCTTGGGCTAGGGTCTGATCCTTGGTTTGACAAGCTCAACCTTATCATTAGACTACAGGCTAAGTGTCGCTTATCAAAAAAATCTTGAGGCCAGAAGCATTTTGGATTTTTCTCTTAGATTTTGAAATACTTGCATATACATAAGGAGCTATCTTAGGGGTAAGACCCAGGTCTAAACACAGAATTTATGTTTCATATATACCTCATATCATTTACTACTGTATACAATATATATTTGACTGCATTGCTCACATGAGGTCATACATAAAAATTTCTACTTGTGATCATGTTTGTGCTAAAAAAAGTTTTGGATCTTAGAACATGCTTGATTTCACATTTCTGGATTAGAGATGCTCAATGTGTAATATGTATACACACTGAGAAAATAAAATCAAATACACTAATGTTTTATTGGCCTGTTGGACATATACTCCTCTTTGGACAAGAAAAAATTTCTTGACAAGCATGAAATCAGAACAAAAGGAATTGTTTATGAGTAATTAGAGAAAATTTAGGCTTTGCTAACTTTTATATTCATCTTTATAATAAAGATCTGTCTGACAAATATATTAACTTGACAGGATACCTTTTATCCTTCATAGTAATTGGATAGTCCTGCCACTGTATAACTTTTTAATGTTATTTTTCTAGGTCTGATTGTCTTCCTTTTTGTTCCAAATATTTTTTTACCAATAACCACTCTGTATTTCTTTGGTAATGTAGTCTTGCATTTTGTCACCTCCATCTAGAGATTGTTTCCAGCTTCCTTTGCAGCTGGCATAGCCCTGTGGTCAGGTTCTGACCTCCCCTAACAGGTTATGCACTCCTCTTTTGGCAATGTGGATGGCAGCTACATCTTATGGAGGTTATGCCCAGGGGTTTCAGTGAAAGACATAGTGAGTGGAGATTCCGAAATAGAACTTCAAACACTGAAGAGGAGCATACGACTGTGAGTACGCGTGTCACTGGACAACACAGAAAGGACAAATACTTGGCTGGCTTTATTTTTTCCAATATATACCAAAGGGAATAACTCTTGAAAGTGAGGTATTTTGGCAATGGAATTGTGTACCTGCATGTACAATGTAGGCATATTAAGCCACTAATTTCTTTTTTTGCTTGAGGAATAAGTTCATTGGTCTTTATCTGAAAAATCTTCATAGAAAGTTGCTTTAACTCTCAGCAGCCCACTCCTGAGCTCCTGCCTTCTTTTGAGCTACCCGATCTTTCTTCTGAGCAAGGGACATTTTGAGATGGCTTCACCTCTTTTTAACTTCTCTCTTTAGCTTCTTTGCATAGACTGGATTCTTTTGTATAGCAGCATGAGCTTTCTTATACATCTCCTCCATCACGTCTGGAGTTACAGTGTTCTTTGTATACTGAGAGAAACAGTACATGTTTCTTGTAAGCATCTTCATCTTCTTCTGTTAGGTAGCACATATAATCTGCGACACTCTGACTCATGATGTGCTTCCGATGTACTTGCTTTCAGAATCATGACCAGGGAATCGTTTGGTGCTGTGAGGGGCAGAGAAGCCGCCATCCGCAGCACCCTTAGGGCTCTAAAAGCTTCATTGCCAGCTGTAGTTCTGGCAAGGCCTGCATCCAAATAGGAGGTGAAGGCACCGGGTTTGCCATCAGTGCTTTCCACATTGCATTCATCTCCAGTCACCTCCACCTGGCCTTCATGGATCTTATCCATGTTAACTCTACTGAGAAGTCTGTGGGCCAGCAGCAGGCCAGTATAATACACTGCAGCATAATATGTTAGGCCAACTTTCACACCATATTTTGGTAATTCATGTGCATATGCTGCACAAACTATCATATCCCCTTCAATACAGCATAAGCTATCTGACAAATGATATCTCTGTTAGGTAGATGAACTATCATCATGTATTTGAATGTGTTGTACTTAGTTTTGCCCTATTTTACCAAGCATTTCCTGCCATAGTAATCATCTTTGCCCTCTTGTCATCTTCTAAACTTCACTTGGTATCTCTTAAAGTAGGCCTTAATCTTGACAACCTTAGCAAAACTCACCCTGTGTAATATATACCTACATCCATAGCTCTACACAGACCTGCAGGCCCAGAAGCACCACAGTGGGAAAAGGGAAGGCACTAATTTCTGATTGCAGATATGTTCTAGAAATGGGATAAGCCAGATTTTAGGCAAAGACTTTCTTTAAAACAAGAAGACTGTTTTTAAGACTTCTCTTTTATACCTATTTCCTTATTATTTTTACTGATAAGGTACAAGCTGGCATCACATAAAGCTTCTGAATCTGTTTGTGTGATATTCATAATATAAAGTATTCAAATTCTGGGAATATCCAGAATTGATAGATGTTTGAGAATGTAAAAGTTGAGGGAAATGATTATGGTTTGATGCCACACACAGTAGTGGTATACAGTAAATAAAACAGACACATTCAAAAATTGATTAAACCCATAAAAGTCCACATACTTAACTTTTATTTCTTACTCTATTTTAAAACATGGGCTTATAAATTGGTGAAATTCCTATAAACCTGCACATGTTTAATGTCTTCGTTTTATCTGTGATCCTGGTGTCAGCTATTTTCTATGGTGAGTCAGTCCAATCAATCCAAGGCTTTGACTTCTTCTTGGTCCTTCTTATCTGACTCTGATAACACTGTCCTGTTGGTAGTAATATGTATGAATCAGCTCACATACACTGTAATTGTGAACACAATGTAGTATTAAAAAGAACTAAAAATTTCCATGACAAAAATTCACTGTTTTAGGGGCCTGGCAGGATGGTTCAGTGGTCTAAAGTGCCTGCTTAGGAAAGTTTAGGCGGCTGCAGGGACTACGGTTCGATCCCCGGCACCACATGCTGCGCCAGCCCTGCCCTCAGGGCAGGCTGAGCCAGCTATACAAATAAATAAATAAACAAAAGTTCTGAAACAAGAAAAAAAAAAAATAAAAGCTGTAAATTGTTAAAAAAAAATTCACTGTTTTGGATATGCATTAGGTTTTGTAACCAAGTATATAATTATATGTGAGAGAAACAGTTACTATGCTGTAAAATGTGATTTCAAGAGCAATGCAGAATACCTCTTACTCTAAATATTTTGTTTGTCCAAGAATTAAAATTCTGGGATTTATTTCACCATTGGTAACTGATTCTTTGGATTACTCATTGTTCCTTCTACTCTGTTTTTTTTAAATGCAAAAATTTCTTGGTGGATAATATATTGCTATTCAAATGTCACATGAATATACTTTCTCGTTCTTTCTGAGAGGAGACATGGATAATCCTCAGAAGGTGTGTCAGAAAAGGGAAATGGAAAGCTGCATGTGTGTGCTGAGAAGTGTGGAGCGGTGAGGAAAAGATGGAGAACTTCAAGGGCAAAGTTAAAGTGATTTACAATTGTGTCTGAAAGATTTACAAATCTAACGTGTTTATAACAAAATATATAATAGAGATCATCAATTTCTACATTACCTAATGTGGAATTACATAACATTCCTGAACTAAAATTTGTTAAGCAAATATTTTCTGAATTCCAACGTGTAGGCAAGTGTGCTAGGCACTTGGGGTGGCCCCCCTTCCCGCTGGGTGTAGGAGGATACAATGTAGTTATAGACAAGACAGAAGTATGTCAAATGTTAAATAATTTGTGATAATAAGAGTTAAAGAGTTATAAAGTATTATGATTCAGAGTAATATATGATTAATTACCAAAGTATGGTACAGAAGCTCCCAAAAGTATAGGAAGTTCAGAGGCAAAAGGTGTTACTGTGAAATGGAATGAAATTCAGGTGATAGAGTAGAGAACAAATATATTACAAAGCAAATTAAATAACTACATCTTTGAAGAGATTTATCTGCTTAAGCCTTAAAATGTTTTACTTAGGTGAGCTAACACGAGTAGCACCAGGAATATTTTGTAAAAATATTTACAGAAATCTGAGACACCTAAACATATCTGTTTAAAGCTATGCAAGTACAGTCTTCACTCTTTGGGTCACTGTATGGTTTGTGTCTAGTTGGGGTGGGCTTCTAGAGTTTGTGATTAACACATCATCCACTGGGATTATGGATATGAGTGCTGCTGGGGTTATGGGTGTCAGTACTGCGCTCGGCCTGGGGTAGATAACCTGAATGCAACATAAGGGAGACGGCGTTGCTTTCTGTGGCTCTTGCTGCTACTCCTCCTTTTTGCTGTCTGCTCTTCACCACTGCCATGGAAGGCTTTCCTCTGCCCTGTGCTGCTCTGCCTTAGAGCCAGTCGAATATGGACTGAAATTTCCAGTAACTGTGAACTAAATAAACGTTTCCTTCCTTCATGTGGGGGGTTGGGTATTTGTCCCAGCAACAAGAGAAGTATAACTGGGACAGTCAGAGAAGTAACTTTTTTGATTGGGCTACTTTTGTTCCACCCTTAGAAGCCATGTCAAAATCAGGTGGCTAAAAAACAGAAGCTAAACTTCTCAACAGCATGTAGAGAAAATAGCTGGTGATTATATGATTTCTTTTCATTTTGAGTTTTAAAAATTAGCAAAGATTGCCGGGCGTGGTGACGCACGCCTGTAATCCCAGCACTTGGGAGGCTGAGGCAGGAGGATCGGTGAGAGTTCAAGACCAGCCTGGGCTACAAAAGTGAGCTCAAGGCCAGCCAGAACTGCATAGCGAGACCTTGTCTCAAAAAAGACAAAAAAAAAGCAATGATGGGGACTTGGGGAGATAGCTCAGTGGCTTAAGTGCCTACCTAACAAGCACAAGGTCCTGAGTTTGATCCCCAGTACAAAAAAAAAAAAAAAAAATTAGCAAAGGCATATCTGTTCCTCTTCCTCCTCTTCCTCTTTCTCCTCCTCCTCCTCCTCCTGATCTTTTATTTTTAGAGAAGGGTCTACAGGATGTTCAGGGTCTCACTACTAGACCAGACTTATAGTGATTTGACTGTTGATAGCCTCCCAAGATCTGGGGTTAGAAGTGCACGTCATCACACCCAATTTCAATTGCTGTCTCAGTGCACCCCAGGGGTAGGCCCTGCATCTGCTTGCAGGTACTTTAATCCACTGAGCTATTTGGGCCATGTTGGTTTTTAATCTTTTTTTTTTTTGGTCTTTTTTTAGAGAGGGTCTTGCTATGCAGTTCAGGCTGGCCTTGAGCTCACTTTTGTAGCTCAGGCTGATCTCAAACTTGCACTGATCTTCCTGCCTCAGCTTCCCAAGTCCTGGGATTACAGGCGTGAGACACCACACCTGGTCTGGTTTTTAATCATAATACAAAAATGAAGAGCTCTGTAAAAATTAGATATGTTTTAATAATAAAGTGGTGATAGTTGATTTCTTTTAAACTCTTCCAGATTGTGTTTCTGGCCCTGTGGTAACATTCCAGGATAAGGCTATTAATTCATTACTGAGAGGCTGGATCCATTTGCTACAAGAGCTTAGCAATACATTGCTGCCAGGATCTGAGATGTCTGCAAAGACCTGCTGACATGCTAAATAAAAAATGGTGGGGCCACAGTGGGCAGGAGGCCAGGAAGGGCTGGACGGCTGAGGGCAATTGCATACAGTGACCTGGATGATGAGGGAGGGACAGAGAATATGGATATGGTCTATAGCTTGCTCCAACTTTAGCTTGCTATTTCCTAGTTATACAGTGGGGCACACAGGATTTAATATCTATGAGAAGAGGAGAATTTATTCAAAGTAACCCCCTCCCACCGGGTGTGGTGGTGCATGCCTGTAATCCCAACATTTGGGATGCTGAGGCAGGAGGATTGTCATGAGTTCGAGACCAGCCTGGGCTACAAAAGTGAGCTCAAGGCCAGCCTGAACTGCATAAGGAGACACTGTCTCAATGGGGCCTGGCGGGATGGCTCAGTGGTCTAAAGCGCCTGCTTGGGAAAGCTTGGGCAGCTTCAGGGACCGCAGTTCAATCCCCGGCACCATGTGCTGTGCCAGCCCTGCCCTCAGGGTGGGCTGAGCCAGCCATGAAAATGAGTGAATAAACAAATAAAGGTTCTGAAACAAGAAAAAAAAAAAAGACCAAAAACAAAACAAAACAAAAAACAAAGTAACCCCCTCCCAACCCTAATATGGTAGGATGAATTTTTAGGAGATGAGACAATAGAGGATCAAAGAAAAGAATTAGTACTGCTTTAGACTACAAAACAAAACAGAAAACTAGGACAGAACTAAACTTACTTTTTGTTGTATACTTCATCCTTAAGTTTATAAGGACAGGAAATTGATTCTTTCTAAAAAATCAGAAAGGAAAACTTTTACTTTTTATAGTGATCAAAATTTACTCACCTGAAAAAATCTGATCATCACAAAGTTTGTAAGGACTAAATTCTTATATATGGAAACAATTGCATCAGAAATGGCTCAGATTAATGAATTTGAGATTCACTCAAAAATGTGTACTTATGTATTCATACATTTATACTGTGCTATTCTTAGGCAGTTTGTCTACAGTTTGACAGACTGCAAATGTATTTACAGAGATAAATAAATACACAAATAAATAAATACATTTATTTCTGTATGGCCTGGGAAAAGATTAATCATTGTAAAACAAATACTGGTGCTAAAGAAGCCTTTGTTAATGTCACATAGTATTATAATACGTAAACGAAAAACTCTGATAGCAACATCTCATGAAATGCTAGGAGAGCTGCAAACTCTGGAGCTATCTTTGGTTTCTCAAGAATTGACCCCTACATAGCCGGGCATGGTGGCTCACGCCTGTAATCCCAGCACTTGGGAGGCTGAGGCAGGAGGATTGGTGCGAGTTCGAGACCACCCTGGGCTACAAAAGTGAGCGCAGGACCAGCCTCAACTGCATAGTGAGACCCTGTCTCAAAAAGACAAAAAGACAAAAAAAAAAAAAAAAAAGAATTGACCCCTACACCCTTTCCAAGTGTATAGAAGATTCTAGATGAGGCTATAAGTGTACATTTAAAGAGTTGATCTATAAAACCTCAAAAATCTTGCCACACAATCTCTTTTTAGGTAGGTATACCCAAATGTCTATTAGTCTTTTTTTTTTTTTCCTCATTAAACTTTGTTTTAATGGATCTCAAAATTATGTGACAGATTTTTGGTCAAGTTGTTTCCATTAAAAAGTATTGAGGGCCTGGTGGGATGGCTCAGTGGTCTAAAGCGCCTGCTTGGGAAAGCTTGGGTGGCTTCAGGGACCGCGGTTCGATCCCCGGCACCACATGCTGTGCCAGCCCTGCCCTCGGGATGGGCTGAGCCGGCCATAAAAATGAGTGAATAAACAAACAGAGGTTCTGAAACAAGAATAAAAACAATAAATAAAATAAAAAAAAATTCTTAAAAAAAAAAAAAAATAAA